>JAKFHU010001828.1:0-18013 GCA_023783475.1 Daubentonia madagascariensis
GAGATATTCATTAATTTGTTGGATATTCCTCTTTGTGTGTTTAACAAAGATTTGAGGTCACACTGTGGTGTCTGCGGCATGTGTCTGCCAAGCCATGAGAATTGAGCATGAAGACCAACTGCAGCCTTTTCTGTTATCATTAATTGTCTGTCCTCTAATCTATAGTCTTTGACTCTGTGTGTGTTGTGTGTTTCTCTAATACTCTTTTACCTCTTTTTTGCATTACATGATATTATCTACATAACATTTTTATTATTTACTGAATTTTTAAAGTATATCCTTTGTGGTATTTTGTTAGTGTTTCGTACTAAGCCTTACATATTCATATACTACCTTAATCATAATAAGACACTTCGTATCTTCAGACTGTATCATAACACTTCCAGTGAACAACAGACTATACTCTGACGCCCGATACAGTGGAATATACCTGCAGGCCAGCATCAAGATTCTTGTAGCTTCCATGGTTTGATGATGGCTTTAATTGGCCAAGCAGTTCGTAGTACTGCCTGGACAACATAGTGAGAATGTGCTCAAAAACAGAAAACACTACACTTCTGTGTAGTTTTCTGAATTTGCTTTTTATTTTTTATTATATAACATAACAGTTGGTTATGTCATATTGTGTTATCATGTTTATGATATTACAAACTCCAACAATGTATTTTATTATAATTTCTTACTTAGTAGAGTTAATGTCTTCCTTGGAAAGAGAAAATCTATATTCATAGATTTGTGTTATATAATAATCTTTTTATTTCCCTTTCTGTTTCTATTCTTTCTTCAGTAAGTTCATGTTTTACAACTGGTGTCAATGTCTCCTTCTGCTCCCAAATAGCGTTGTTCTCCCCTTTTTGCTAAAGGTTATTATCAAATATTTTACATTTACTGATGGTACAGGCGCACCCCCAAAAAATTTTAATTACGATACAATTACCCATTTTATCTACTTGCATTGAAATGTTAAGAGAAGACAGGAGAAGAATATGGCAATTATAATGTCGTTTATAGTTACCTACCTAAACCCTTCACTCGAGCACACTTTGTTCTTTTTATATATTTGAATTACGGCTGGTATCACTTTGTTTTGAGCCTGAAAAATTTTTTATTCTTCTTAGGTGGGTCTTACTAGCACAAATTCTGCTCATTGTTTGCGTTTGTTTACTCTGCGAATATCTCTATTTTGGCCTTGATTTTGAAATGCAGTTTGCTGACTACAAATGTTCTCATTTCTTATTGACAGGTTTTTTGTTTTTTTTAGTTTAACTTTAGGTGTGCTTTGAATATATGTCCCACTATCAGGCTGGCTTCCATTATTCCTTCTAATGAAGTCTGTGTTTATCTTATTGGTTGTCCATTGTATTTATGAGTTGTTTTTCTCTCTTACTTTCAAGATGATTGGTTTCAACACTCTGACTATGCATGATTTGTGTGTGATCTCCTTGCATTCACACCCAGATCTTCACTTTCAGTTTTTTGTACAACTTTTTGGTCAGGTAGATGCATGTTTTCAAATCAAATTTAAGAAATTTTCATCATAATTTTTACAGAAGTTTTTTTCCTGAGTCTCTCTCTCTCATCCTCTTTCTTCCTAGGCGCTGCCATTATGCTTATCATGTTCTCAAGGGGTCTTACATTTCTCACAGAGGGTCTGTATATTTTTCTTTCATTTTTTTTTTTTTTAGATTGCATTATCTCCATCAGTCTATCTTCAAGTTTGTTGACCTCTTTCTTCTGCGCTCAAATGTACTGTTATTAAATTTTACTTACCCTCTAGTAAATTTTTCATTGGTTTATTTACTTTTTTAACTTAGGATTTTATATTTTCAATTAAATTCTGTTTTTTATTTTCATTCTTTTTTGGATGCAATTTGTCATGCATTTTCCTTTAGTCATTTAAAAACTGATTTTCTTCTAGATCCTTGAGTCTTTTATAATTGCTGTTTTTGAAATCAGTCTGCTAAGTTCAACATCTGGACCACGCAATGCAGTTTCTATAATTCTGTTTTTTTCTCCCTGTGTAAGTCCATACTTTCCTGTGTATTTTCGTGTCTCATAAGTTTTGTTGATAACTGCAAATTTTGATAACATATTGCAGCAAACTCGGCTACGGTCTTCTCTACCCACATGTGTTGTTGCTTGTTTATTTTCTAGTGACAAGGCTAGACTGGCACTGTTGTCCTTTTTCCGTCTGTGTATAGCCACTGATGTCCTCTTCAGAGGACATATTCATGCCCCAAAGGCCTCCTGACCATCAAAGATGACAGCAGTTTTAGCTGGATCTTTTGGCTGTCTCTTTTCTCACTCTTCTTATTGAAATTCTAGCTGGTCTATGTCTATTGATAACACACACAACTGTTAGTGTAACTAATTGCTAGCTGATATTCTATTGTTTTTTGACAACACCCTAGTACATATATTACTCCGTGTTATGATTCACTTGAAGTCAGTCCCCTTGGTTAAGGCAGGATGTTTTCAGTCTTTCAGGCTCACTCTGAAACCCCTTATGGGTAGAATCTCTACACTATGAAAGCAGCTAAGGGTAGGGATAGCTAACTGCTTTTCATTGCTGCACCAATTGGCTCCTCTCTATGAAGCTGGATCTATATATTTGTGTGGTTGAGGGTAGGAAATGGCACTGCCATTGGCTCTAGCCACTGTCCAGGAGGGGTCTTCCACAGCCTCAAGCTCAGCATAATGGCATCTGGCAATATTTACTGAATACTGCATAGACCAGAGTTTACCCAGTATAGCCATTCTTCTCTTACACTGAAGGAAATGGGTATGGCTCTTGACTGGCAAGCCCACCAGAACCATATTCTTGCAACAGAGTTGTATGTGAAAAGGACACTGCTCTCTCCCCACTATCCTGCCTATATTCTTAGTAGGTAGTGAGAATTAAAAGTAGGGAAAATGGTGCCTTCTGGCTGCAGCTGAGCTTGATATAAGCTTTTCTGCAACATAGAACTATGGTGGATCTGCTAATGTTTATCAGCATCTGAAAACCACCCAGAATATCTCTTTCATCCAGGTAACTGGGAGATATGAGAATTGCCACTTGTCTGCTGAGCCTTTTGAAACAGTATTTCCGCAAAACAGAGCTCTGGGGGTAAGGGTGCTGTTCCTAGCTTAAATGCCACAGCCTCCCGCTCTTCTTACTGAGTCTCCACAGATTTGTTGAGTAAATGCTTTGCAATTTATTTAAGCCCTTTGATCCATCACCAGAGACTTCATATGACTGTCTTGCTAATTTTGACCAACTTAATAATTCTCTCTAGGGGAGAATTTTTTCTAAGCTTTTCACACTGCCATTCCAGAAATCCCACCTGGTCAGATATCTTTTAAGTTCCTTTTGCTAGATGATGCTCCTGTGTTTTATCTGAAACTCACACATTTTAATGGGTCTTAGAAAAAGTTATCCTAGATCCCCAAAGGTCCAATTCAAAGATTTTTTAGCGGTAACACATATTTAACACTTTAAGATGCATCTTTTTGTTTTTAAACAAACCGAGACCAACCCAAGGCCTTTGCCCTCTTTTTCTCCTCTCCCATGTACTACAAAAATGGTTCGTGTCATCTGTTCGTATGGTACTCTCTTTGTTAAACCGATTCTGCTTGCTTGCTCTATAATCCTGTCTTTTTCCCCTCCTGTAATAAACCTCCATTTTTGTGCTTGCCTTTGTAACTTTGGTCCTCTGTCATTCTTCGGCCACGAGGCACACCAAAACTGACCTTCGAAGGAACCCCAAAAGTCTGGCTAAGTCATTTAATGTAATTTTTTTTTCTTTAGGCATAGTTCTTAATACCAGAAACCCTATCTGATCTACTTGCCCATTTTTTCGTTCAATGTCTGGCACAGACCTGGGCATCATGTAGGTATGTTAAATATTTGTTGGTTTGAATGAATGACTATATTATAATAAATAAGTACAATTTTGTAGTGTCATTAACATGCTGTTGGAGAATGGGATGGCAGACGCTCATGTGGAGATTAACCCATACAAAAAAGCAGGAAAAGGACAGGTATGCAGTAGTAGAGATTATACTTAATAACCAAGTTTCATCTTTATATGTTTTACTTTATCTGTGTAATTGATACTAAGGTCCAAGCTCTGAATTATACTATCACTCGCGTACATTATAAGAAGAGACTTTAAGTAAGTTGTTTGCAAATTGCACAGAGAGTATACTTCTGGTAGAGATAAGATTATCCATTTTAAAAAACAGTTTTTTGTCCTTTTTAAAAATATGAGTGGAAATCTTTCCAAAATATTAAAAAGATTATATGAACATTAGTCAGCATTTGGCCGTAGAGTGAACAGACAGGCTGTTAGGAACTTCTGTGCGGCCACTTGCAAAATTAATACAAACATTCCTGTTCTCATTTGAGCTCAGGAAGCTGACTAGGTTATTAGTTTTGCAACGTAAAATTAATAAATTTCTTTTTCACAATAACCTCAACTCTTAAAATACAGCTTCAGTCATATCACTGTGCTTGCACTGAAAGTACGAAAATGTTTGAAGATAATGTTCTGCATTTATATTGTGTATACACACCACATTATTTCTTTCTTAGAATGCGTTCTATTCTGTTATCTTTAATAGCAGAAACAAATGTGGGGGGGGGGGGGGTGGTGTTTGTGGTGGGGGGGTGCTACATCTCTATCTACCGGGGGCGCTGGTAGGCCACACGTTTTCTCTGACCTTCTCTCATTGTTTAATTTTAATAAAACAATAATAATAAGAATGAACGCGCGCAAAACAAAACTCGCTGAAAAAAATAACTACACAGCCACAAAGGAATCAAAAGGAAAAAATGGAGCAAAAAGGATTGGGCTGCTGTTTACATTTAACAATGGTTGAAAAATCATTTTTAAATTCGATTTGTTCTTCTTTTGTATACCACCGTGCTAATGACAGCAACATTGGAATTAGGTACATCCACGTGCATTACAATAGGTATTCACTTAACTTACAACAGCTAGCATGGCTTCTTCACGCCTTGTGTGAGTTCTATGCTGGACCCTGAGATGCCAGAGAAAATTCAATTAATTACCCGGGGGGGGGGGGGGGGGGGGGCTTTCTTATGTTAGTAGTTAAGATGTTAAGCTCGGCTGTTTACAGAAAGCTCTTTTTTGAATTGTCAGTTAGAATTTTCCAAATCAAAGGCCCTCTTCAAATTTGTTCCTACACAGCAGGATTGTGTCCAGCCATTGTTGTTTTTCTTTTTTTCTTGGGGGAAAGGTAATTAAAACAATTTTTTTTTTTTCCCTTCTAGTTTTTGACTTTCCTTCTTTCCCCCAAAAAGGTTATAGGAAATTAAAAGCCCTGTTTGGGTATAGGTAGACGTGTTGGGTGCCTCATTACAAGGCATATAATCCTACTTACAAACTTTTTTAGGGCCCACCTTAGTAACCCGTTATCTTTTGGGTCCCTGTTTGATAGTCTTCCAGAAATTCCTCAATTGTTTGGATTTTAATGGGGGGGGCCCTGGAAAAGGAGCCACAAGATTTCTGGTTCCCCCCTATTTTTTTAACAAGTTGAGTATATGTTTGTTTTTAAAAACTTTTAACCTCATCCAGCATATCCCTAAAACAATTTTTTTACCATACAACCCAACAAATTAAGGAGATAAATTTTTCAATTCAAATTTATTAATGGTCCCCTTAAATTGGGAATATGTTGTTGTTTAGTTTGTTGGTTTTCAACATTAAACCCCATAGTTTTTTGTCCCCTTTATTTGGGGATTTTAAAACTCCCCTAAATGTACTGGAAGAAAATGCTGTAATCCCCTGGACCCCTGAGAAAAAACCCCCTCCTTAGAGGCCTTTACTTTGCTTTCTCTAACCGTTTGTTTTTTTACTGAAACAGATAATTTTGGCATAAACATAACAGTCCCAAATTTTAAAAGGGTGTAACATGTCCCCAATGGTTTTTAAGTTGATTAAGCCAACCAGAGGGTTTTATTCAACCACAATCAGCACCAACACTTTATTTTTAGAACACTTGTTCTCAACCCAAAAAAGAAAATCTTCTTATTTTTAATGATGTCACCTTTCCCAATTTCCCTGGAACCCATTTGTTACATTCTATGGGGGTTGCCAACCACAAGATTTTCGTTCCCTCCTATCAGAAGACTTGCGTTTTGTTTTTACAAGTTCCCACATCAAGGGTTGTTTTGCACCTTCTTTCTTTTCTCAGGGGGGAAGGAACGGTAACTTATCAGCTATACCTATATAAACTCTGAGTGAAGTAAAATAAAAAAATCCGAGAGCCCCCTTGCCCAATGGACCCCCCTTCTGGGCTCCCCGCATAAAAGGGGACCACCCCAGAAAAAACCCAAAAACCTGAACTTCCTGGGGGTGGATGAGTGTTGGACACTTCCCCTGGGACAAACTAAAAGAATATTTAAATTATAAGATGGCACCCTAAGGCTAAGCTGGGCAAAAAGGTGTAAATCACCTCAAAGCCCATCCAAAATGTTTGCCTTCACCGAGTGACCTTGGAAGGTGGGTTTAACGTTGCGCCCTCGTCCGCCTCTTGATTTACACCAGACTTCCCTTATCTAAAAAATTCCCAAGGCCCTTAAAGACAAGCTTTTCGTTTTTCTTTTTAACCAATTAGAATCCAAAAGGAATCTGTGAAACTACCTATAAAACCTGTAAGCCCCCCACTGGTTTTCTATTGTCCAAAAAATACCCCTTTTTTTAGCTGAAAAAACCAATGTAACACCATCCCATAAATAATTGGATTTTATGATTTGTAAAACTTTTCTTCCTACCTCTACTATATATTTATAAAACCAAACTGGTAAACCCAGCAGCCTCAACAGGACCGACTTTCGGCAAGAAACTTCTTAGTTTTTGCTCCCCTGGGCCAATGGTCAACATATTTTTTGTGCCTTCCCAGAAATGAAAAATTCCTTTAAATTTATTTTGTATTGAGTTTTTTGAGTTTTTTTTTTTCCCCAATTAACAATCCCTTGAGAATTCCCGATAAATTTTTTTTTTTGGAATTCCTCTTTTGGTGGTTGACAATATTGAGGGGAGTACACACTCGGGGGGTTTGTCCTGGCATTCATTGTGTTTCCCCCCACTGGAAGAAATTTGGAGGCCATGGGAAAGAAAAAAGACCAAAATGCAAGCTTTTTCTGTTATCCCCCATTTTAATTGTCCCTGTCCTCTATTGCTATCAGTTCCCTTGACTCTTGTTTGTGTGTTGTGTTGGTTTTCTCTACTTACTCTTTTTTTTTGACCTTCTTTTTTTTGCATTACATGAAATAGTAATCCTAACCTAACATTTTTTTTTATTAACTTTTTAATGATTTTTTTAAAAGGAATATTCCCTTGTGGTTTTTTTTATTTGTTAGTGTTTTTTTTCTCTAAATGCCAACATACATAATATATACTTTAATGTAAAATAACAGAAATCAAACCTTGTCAGATTTAAATAAATAACAATTCCAGTGGAACAACAAACTATACCTTCCCTGAGCCAGAATACTTGGCATAATACGCGTGCCATCCCCCCCCCCCCCCCACTTACTTTAATGATCTTGAATGAGTGGTTGAGGAGTTTGTGTGCTTTTTGATTTGGGCAATAAGTTTTTTCGAGGTTTTACTGCTGGGACAACACTAGTGATAAGGTGTCCCTCCCTCCCCAAAAAACAGAAAAACACTACAACTTCTGGTTTTAGTTTCTTAATTTGTCTTTTTTTGTTATTATGATACAAAGAACCCGTTGTTTTAATTGTCATAAATGGTTGTTACCATGTTGTTTAGATAGCATAGCGAGAACCCCACAATTACTTATTTAAATGTAGGTACTATAGTACGTTTTTATTGCCCTTTTTTTTTTTGGAAAGAGAAAAAATCCTATATTGCCACATGGATTGTGGTTTTATTCGGTTACAATAATCCTTTTTATTTGCCCTTTTCTGTTTTCTTAAGTTCATTTCTTCCAATGTCAAGTTTTCATGTTTAACCCCACGGGGGGTTCAAACTTTCCTTTTTTTTCCAAACTAGCTTTTGTTTCTCCCCCTTTTTTTTTGCCCTAAAGGGTTATTTATCAAAATATTTTTACGATTTCCCCTGGAATGTTTTTAGCCCCCCAAAAATTTAATGTATTAAACATATCCATTTATTATACCTGTGCATTGAAATGGGTTAAAGAGACGAAAAGGATAAGAAATATGCCAATTAATAATGTTCTTGTGTTGGGGGATGGGTTGGTACCCGTACAATAATTACCCCTTACTGGCACACGTTGGTTTATGCTTTGGTTTTATAAATATTTTTTTGAAATTACTTTGTCCCTGGTAACCTCAATTTTTGTTTTTGAACCGGAAAAAATTTTTTTGTTATTCCTCCTTAAAGGGGGTTTTCCTACTAGCCACACCGAAAATTGTCCTGCTCAGGTTTGGTTGTTGTTTTTAAATCTTGCGACTATTCCTCTATTTTTTGCCTTTGGAATTTTTGAAAGCAGTTTTTTTTTGCACTTGCTACAATGTTTCTCGCAGTTCCTGAGTTTTGACAGGTTTTTTTGGTTGGTTTTGGGGTAGTTGGTATAACCTTTTATGGTTTCTTTGTTGGAAATATATGGTCCCCCAACTATCAGCTGGCGGTCCATTTTTTAAATTCCTTCCTCATGAGTCCAATGTGTTTTTTATCTTTATTGTTTTTTTTGTCCATGGTATTTTTAATGAGAATTGTTTTTTTTTTCTTCCCTACTCCCTTTTCACGAGATGGTTTTCACACTCTGACCTAGGATTATTTTTGTGGTGGTGGATCTCCTGCATTTCAACACCCGATCTTTTACCCTTTGCAGTTTTTTTTTTTAACTTTTTTTGGGGTCAGTTAAAGATTCCATATGTTTTTCAAATCAAATTTTTAGAATTTCAATTCTTAATTGTTAAACGAGTTTTTTTTGTCTTTTGATTCTTTTGTTCTCCTCTCTCCCTTTCTAGATGCCTCCCATAGATTCCCTTTTTATCAGTGGTGGGTGGCTTAGGGGTCCTTAAAACATTTCCAAAAGGGTCCGTATATTTTTTTTCTTCAGTTTTTTGTTTTTTGTGTTTAGAATTGCCATTAATCTTCCATCATTTCCCCTATCTTCAAGTTTTTTTTTGAACTTATTTTCCTTTCCTGTCCAGCTGCAAATTTACTGTTAAGTAAATGTTTTTTTACTTAAACCCTCTAAGTAAATTTTTTTTTTTCATTTTGGGTTTTATTGTACTTTTTTAACTTCAGATTTGTTATATTTTTTCAATAAATTCTGGTTTTTTATTTTCAATTTCCCTTTTTTTGGAGGCATGTGTCCCCCCATTGCAATTTTGTTTCCCCGTTAATTTCATTTTCAAAATGATTGTCCTTTAGAATCCCCTTGAGTCCTATTTTTGTAATTTGCTTTGGTTTGAAATTCATTCCTGCTAAGTTCCCAACCATCCCCTGGACCCCCTCAAATGAATGCAGTTTTTCTTGACATAAGTCTGTTTTTTTTTCCTCCCCGTGTGTACAGTCTACTTTTCCTGTGGGTATTTTCGTGGTCCTCATTAAAATTGTTTTTGTTGAAACCTGCCCAATTTTTAGATAACATCTTGCCAGCAACCTCTGGCTACTGGTCTTCTCTCACCCACAAGGTGTTTGTTTGCTTGTTGTTTTTATTTTTATAGTGAAACCAAGCCTGGACTGGCAACTTGTTGTTCGCTTTTTTTTCCCCGTCTGGGTTGGTATAAGGCCAGACCTGGATTTCCGCTTCCTTTCCAGAGACATCTCCATGGCTGCCCAAAGGTCCTCCTGAACCATCAAAAGAATGACAGCAAGTTTTAGCTTTGAGGATCGTTTTGGGCTGTCCTCTTTTCTCCTCACTCTATCCCTTTATTAAAATTCTAGCTGGTCCCGTTAACGGTGTTTTTTATACCCCACACACAACTGTTTAAGTGTTAAACTAAATTGGCTGAGCTGATTTTTTAAAATTCTATTTGTTTTTTTGACAAACAAACCCTAGGTCATCTAATTAAACCTCCCGTGTTTTATGATTCACTTTTGAAGTCAGTCCCCCCTTGGTTTTTTTTTTTAAGGCCAAGATGTTTTTTTTTTTTCAGTCCCCCCTTTTCAGGCCTCCTCGAACCCCCGTATGGGGTTAGAATCTCTTGACATTCTAAATTGGAAAGGGGCAGCTAAGGGGTAGGGAATATGCTTAACTTGCTTTTTCATTGCTGCACAATTGGGCCTTTCCTTCCTTATGAAGCACTTGGATCCTATATATTTTGTTTTGGGTGGTGTTGAGGGTAAAGAATGGCAACTGCCCCATTTGGCTTTTCTAAGCCACTGTCCCCCCATAAGGGGTCCTTCCAACCCGCCCTCAAGTCCCTCAGCGATAATCATCTGCCCCAAAATATTTTTTACTGAATCCGCATAGAAACCAGAAGTTTTACCCCAGTATAGGCCCCCTTCCTTCCCTCTTACACCTGAAGGAATGGTTAATTGCCTTGACCTGTCAACCCCCAGAACCAATTTCTTTTGCAACCGATGGTTGTATTTTGAAAAAAGGAACACTGCCTCGTCTTTTCCCCACTATCCTGCCCCTTATATGTCTTAATAGGGTAATGGATAATTTCACCAAAAGTAGGGAAAAAATGGTTGGCCTTTTTCCTGGCTTTGCAGCTTTTGAGCTTGTTTGATTATATCTTTTCCTTGGCCACAAACATAAGAAAAAACTATTGGTGGGCAAAATTATGCCCCCCTAATGTTTTTTATCAGCAAATATTGAAAACCCCCCAGAAATGGCTCTTTCCATCCCAGGTACTGGGAATATTATGAAAAATTGCCCCACTTTGGTCCCTCGTGAGCCCTTTTTAAACAGTAATTTTGTCGCGCAAAACAAAGCTTTCCTGGGGGTAAAGGGTTGCCTGTTTTTCCTACTTTTAGAAAATTAAACTCCCACAAAGCCTCCCCGCTTCTTCTTACTGGGAGTCTCCCCACAGATTGTGTTTTTGAGTAAAAATCGTTGTGTCCTCGTTTTTATTCTTGTGGTTGATTGGCTTGTCTCGTGGCACGACCGGGAGTCATCTGCCTTGGTCCCGGGGGCGACATCAGGACCACGTTAGGGTAGCGTCTCTCAGTTAACCTAGTATTCCTCGGGCCGTATGCCTCTGTATAATATTGATGCTCTGGGTCTACGCCCTCGTTGTCTGGGGAAACGACGGGGGGGTGGGGCTGGGGGGAAAAAGGGGTAGCTAGTGGTGAACGACTGAGCCGCGTCTCTAATCGCAAACTTAAACTAAAGTGTCCTCTCTAGGGGAGAAGTTTTTGTCTAAGCCCTTTTTTTTTCAACACTGCCAATTGCCCAGAATCCCACCTGGTTCCAATATCTTTTTAAGTTGTTCCTTTTTGCTTAGAAGTGATGCCCCTAGTGTTTTTTTTTTATCTAACTTCACACGTTTTTGATTTTTAAATGGGTCCCCCCCCTTTTAGAAAAAGTTTATCCGAGAATCCCCAAAGGTCCCCCCCAATCCCCAAAGATTTTTTAGGCGGTAACCACATATTTGACCACTTTAAGATTGCCTCTTTTTTTTGTTTTTTTTCATAGCAAAGTAACAAACAGATGATATAAATAAATTTTTTCACCTTTAGCAAGTTTGTTAATTTTATCTTGGTGCTGGCTGGGATTTAATGTTTAATACATGTATTTTGCTGATATATGAAAATAATCAACATGAGATTGGTTTGTTTTAACTTTTATAGTTTAAACAAACCATTGAAAGTGTTTTTTCTTTTACCAAATTTAAAGGAAACAGTTCCCCCCGTTTTAGAAAAATTTTTAAAAAAAAATATGATTTTTTGATAATTTGAGAAAAAAGTCTATTTTGATTTTTAATGGAAAGATGTGTAATTTAACAATGTTTTCGCCATCTGTTGTTGTTTATATCACTTCCCACCAATTTTTTTAAATTCAAATGTTTGGACCACATAAGGAACTGAAAGTAATGGAATATATAATTTTTTTTGCCTTGACCTAATTTTGTTCTAACACTGCCTTTTAATATCCCCCTTTCCTTTGTTACACTGGCAAAAAATTTCTCTTTAGTCCCCTTGTTTCTTTTCCTCCCCCTTGTGGAAAAAAGAAAAGTCCCCCCACAAGTTTTTAGTTTTTAATTTAGTCCCCCCACCAGTTTGCTTTTGTAATATTTTTTTGAAAATAACGTGATTAGACAATCCTGGGAAATTTTTTATTTGAACCATTCCCCTTTGCATTCCATATTGTAAAGCTATCCAAGATCCTCCCTTGTAAACATGAAAAAAATCATATTTACAGATATACTTTTTTTTTCCCGCCTCCACCAAACTAATAAAAGAGGTTATGAAGGAAAGAACTCAAAAAGTATTGTTCCTATAACTTCCCAGAACAATTAAATTTTTAATCTGGTTTTGTCCCCCAACCTTTTTTTTTTTTGAATCTCTGCTTTGAGTAACCTTTTTAAAGTGACCAAAAGAAAATTACAAAAAGAAAGAGGAAGAAGATGGTCTCTTTATGAGGTGGGTAAGTGGATTACACTTTTAAAGTAAGGGAACACTTCCCCATTGTTTAGGATAGCAGAGAAGGTTTTTTAAAAGTTACACGTCCCCAAAATTTATCTCCAAAGTGAAAAGCATACCATCATAAGAAAAACTAATCCCGATTTCACTATTGCGCCAATTTAAAATTGATAAATGCCACATGAATAAGGGGAAGTTCCAAATTTCCCCCCCCTTTCACCCGTGAAAAAATATACCCCGGAGTTTTTGAACCCCAATCCCAATCAACAAACAACAAAAAAACCAAATCCCGTCGACAAACAAGGAAAAAACCCGACCTCTTCCCTAATTAAGCCAGAGATGTAAACAATAGGTGGGATTATTGTTAGAAAAAATAAGTAACAAAATTTGAAGACCTCGGACTTAGAAAAATATGTCGTGTTTTTTTTCCCCTTATGGAAAAGAATTTTATGTAGGAGGAAAAAAAAAAGCACAGTAAAACCAGCATTTTGTCAACATAACAAAGTTTGAAAAAACAACACACAAAAGATGATACAAAGTTTACTCCTAAGTTTTAAAAAGGTTTTTTTTATATTTTTTAAATTTAACAAGTAACGGTAATGTTGAAAAGAACCAAAATAAATTAGCCAAAATAATTTTGACAAAAAAATGATGGTTTATAGAAGAGGAGTGGGAACAATAGAAAAAACAAACAACATAAAATGAATGAGGAAACGAAAACAAGCCTACAGATATTTTTAATAATTTTTTTTTTGTTAGGGAATAAGGGTATTTGAGTAAATTCCACCTATACAAACCCAACAGGAATTGGTTGCCCCATAAGGTGGTAACAGCAAGTAAGAAACAGACGTAATATCCCCCCCCGCCCATCGTTTGTAACTTACCCAATTTTTTCGCATGGGGTCGAAAACAATAATTTCCAATAAGGTAAGGGGGAATGACCCGTGTTTTTTAAAACTACATATAATCACGACAGTAAGAAGTTTAATATGAAAAAAGCAACTAAGGAGAGGGTTGCAATTTTTTTTTTTTAGATTAGGGGTTGGGAAGGAAAGACCTCATGTAGAGGTAAAAAATTTTAGGTTAAAAGACCTGAAGGAAAGTGGCATGAGTTAAAAACATACACATAACTAGGGAGAGCATTTTGTTAATTAAAGGAAAACAGCTCTCCTGAAAGAAGGAGTCCCCCCCCACCTGGGTGGTTTTGAGAAAAAGGCAGAGAGTGTTCCCTAGATAAAGTAAGCAGAGCATGGTTGGTTAAGGTATAAAAAATGGCAAACGTTGAAATCACAAAGGTAGGGAATTTTTTGGGGGGCGGAGGATTTCAAAGAGCTTTGAATTTTGGGCACCGTTTCCTATTTGAAACACCTATTGGACCCCCAAACGTAAAATTTTTTCCAAATGAGTATGCCCCTTTGGGGGATGGTTATTAGTCCCCCCTGAAAGTTCAAGGGAGAAATACCTTTAACCTGGGAGGTGTTTTGTTATTTTCAGGATGTTGAAAACAAGCATATTAAATGGTATTTGGGAAGACTGGACAAAGGGTGAATGTATTCCTTGCCTCCCGGCAAAGCAAACTTATACTAAAATGTAAAACGAATACAGAGAACATTAGCAATGGCGCCCTGTGCAAGGATGGACACTCAAAATTTGTCGTGAAGTGGTTTCCCCAGATTTTTGTTTTCCCCCAAAATAAAACACGATGTACTCTTCCCCATCCAGCTTCCACAGAACTTTTTTCTTCTAAAATTGGATTCACATCCTAGGCCACAAAAAAACAGATCCCCTCACAAATTTCCAAACACATAGAAATCGATACCATTGTAAAGCTTTTTTTCCGTACCCCACAGCCTAAATAAAATAGAATCAATTCTAAAGAAACCGCACACTTCATCCAAAGACATGGAAAATTAAACAATCTGTTTTGCTGAAATGACTATTGTGGTCAAGGAGAGTAGAATTCCAGATGGAAAATCCAAAATTTTCTTTGAATTAAACGATAATAGGGGGAACAACAAGTTATCAAAATTCTTGTGGGATTCAAGCAAAGCCAGTCCCCCTGGAATAGGGAAACTTATCACCGTTAAATTGGCTCACGATCCAAAGACCCAGAAAGGTCCCAACAATCAGTAAAAACCGAATGAATCCAGCTAAGGAATGGCAAAATGGAAGGCAAACCATTCCACCCACAGGCCCAGCCGAAGAAAAAAGAAATTTTAACCATAATCAAAGCCAAAATTAATGAACGAGAATGAAGAACAATACAAGAATATAATAAAAAAGAAATTTTTTGGCCTTCTTGTTGTTGAAAAAAAGAATAAACAAAACTAGATAGTCCCCACTTGCCCATGTTTTGTTGACCAAACAAAAAAGGAAAAAACCTTCCTAAACAAGCTAATTTAGAAAATTGAAAAGGAATCACAACTGGGAATATCCATTGGGAAGAAATACCAAACCATCATCTTCCAAAATAACTAAACCAAAAAAATCTCTATGCACAAAAAACATGGGAAAAATGTGGCGTAAAATTTGGACAAATTTTTCTGAAAACATACTTTACAGTTCCCTAGGCTTCCCAATCAACGCAGAATTAGAAGGTGCCCCTAAACAGAGAACCAATATCAAAGCACCGAAATTGAAGCATACAAATAAACATCTTTACAACAAAAAAAAAGTCCCCTGGGCCCCCGATGGGTTTCACAACCTGAATTCTACCAACACCTACAAAGACAACTGGGTGCCCCCCTTAATACTGCAGCAATTATTTTGAAACAACAGCCAGAAATTAGTAAATTCTCGCAAAATCAATTTCCCCTCACGCAAAGCCAATAATCACCGCTTTGAGAAACAACGCCAGGAAAGGACACAACCAAGAAAAAGGAAATTTACAGACCAATAATCCCTTATGTGAATCTAGAATGCAAAAAAAATTCTCAATAAAATTCCCTAGCAAACCAAAAAATTTTCATTGTACTCCACAAAAAAAATTTTACACTATCATTTGGGGCCCTTCCCCACCCTGAAGATCGGGGATGTGGTTTTTTTCAAACAATGGCCAAATCCCGATTAATGGTAATGTTACCACCATATAAGATTAAAGCCAAGAACCAAAAGATTTAAATATGATTCCTTTCCAATAGATTCAGAAAAAAAGCTTTTTTGACAAAATGCAGCAATCCTTTTGTTTAAGATAAGAAACGCCTTAAAAGAAATATAGGCATAGGATGGGCGTTCCCATACCGTCAAATTATTAAATCCATATAGGGATAAACCCCACAGCCATACCCCTACTGAATGGGGAAAAAATTGAAAGCCATTCCCCCCTTTAAACTGGAAACCAGATTAAGGTTGCCCACTATCTTTCCACTTCCTATTCAACATAGTGCTGGCCATTCCTTTTGCCAGAGCAAAGCAACAGAGAGAGTGAATCATGGGTTAAAATCCCAAATGGAAGAAGAAGGGTCCAAACTTTCACTTATCACAACAATATGATTATTTATAGTCTATAAAAACCCCAAAGATCAACCAAGCGATTAAACTGGAATTGAATAATTCAATTCAGCCCAAAATTCCCATAAAGTACAATGACACAATCAATGACACAATCCAAAGCTGTCACATTCAATAAACAGTCCCCCAAGCCGTAAGACACAAATTAAAGACACCAGACCCCCTTGTTCCAAATGCAACCAAATAAAATTAAATATTAGGAAAACTATTCTACCTTTAAGGAAAGGCAAAAAACCTTCATAGAAGTAAGAATTCTGAGGAACGAAAATTTGCGAAGAGTGTAAACAGATGAAAAACCTTTAACCATGCTCCCCCTTGGCTAAGTTTAGACAATTAACATGTAACAAAATGGTCTTTGGTAAACCTTTAGAGATGATTTTACCCAAATCATGCAGGTCCCTAAGTCGACAATAACCAACATCATTTTTTTTTTGCTGGACCTTTAGAAAAAAAATTCCTATGCCTTCCATTGGAAAACCTGAAGACAAACTCCCTGTACCCCCCCCCGTAGCCAAAAAGCAATCTTAAAACGCAAAAAGAACAAATTTTGGGAGAAAGACATCAATCTACCAGAACTTCAAATCAATACTAAAAGAACTAATAGTAATCAAAAAAAAAAAGGGGAAATTTTTGGGGCCCCAAAAACCCGAGACCAAAAAAACCAAAAGGAAATGAAATTGGGGAACCAAAAAAAAAACCAAACCTCCCTACTGTCAAAACCTTTATTTTTTTACAAAATTCCCCCAAAAAATTTCCTGGGAAAAAAATTCCCTATTCAAGAAAAAAGGTGCCCCCCCGGGGGGAAAAAAAGGATTTCCACAAAGTTAAACTTTAAACTAAAATCCCAAAACCTCTCACCCTCACAAAAATCAACTCACTTTTTGGGGGAAAAACTTTTAAACCTAAAAAAATGAAAACCATAAAAAAAAATTTCCCCAGAAGAAAAAATTTTTTTTGGGGGAAAAAAAATTAAAAAAAAGAAAAATTTTCCCCCCCCCCAGGCCCCCCAAAAAATTTTAAAAGAAGAAGACCCCCCCCAAAACCCCCAAAAAAAACACAACTAAATTAAAAAAAGAACCCGATCAAATTAAAAAAACTTCTGCACACCCCAAGGGGGAAAAAACCCCCCCGATTTTTAAAAAAAAAAAAACCCCAAAAAAAAAGGGAGAAAAAACTTTTTCAAAGCTTTCACATCTTTTATTTTAAAAGGGGCCCCATAACCCCCAAAAAACTAAAACAGAACTTTTTGGAAAATCAAACCCCCGAAAAATCCCCCAAAAAACCCCATTTAAAAAAAAGGGGCCAAAAAAAAACCCCCCAAAAGAAAATTTTCCCCCAAAAAAAAACCCGAATAATGGGCCCCCCCAAAAAATAAAAAAAAATTGGGTCAACCCTTTTTTTAAACATCGGGAAAAAAAAAAAACAAAACCAAAAATGAGAAAAATCACTTAAAATAACCCGTGAATTGGGGTTTTCCCTAATCAAAAAGTCCCAAAAAAAAAAATTTTTTTCGGGGCCCCGCAGACAGGGGGTTTGAAAAACTCATAAAACCTTTTTTGGGGGGGACGGAAAAATTTTTTTTAAAAAAACCCCCCTTTTTGGAAAAAATTTAAATTTTTGGGGGGAAAAACCCCCAAAAAAAACTAAAAAAAAAAAAAAAACCATTTTGGGTCCAGCAATCCCACTACTGGGATTTCCCAAAGGAAAAAAAAAACATTCTAAAAAACAGACTCTGGGAAAAGTGAAATTTTTTTAGCACACAATTCCAACCCAAAATTTTTAAAAAATTTGGAAACCCCGGGGCCCCCAATTTTTGAGGGGGCCCCAAAAAAAAGGGTAAAAATATACCAAAGGTTAAAAAGTCCCCAATAAAAAAAAAAACGGGTTTTGGGGAAATTTTAAACCCCCAAAAATTTGGGGGGAAAATTTTCTTTTTTTGGAAGGGGGGAGCTTTATTTTTTCAAAAA
>JAKFHU010001829.1:0-10530 GCA_023783475.1 Daubentonia madagascariensis
TTTTTCCACTTTAAAAACATCTGCTCTAGGACAAAGGGCCGGTAGATGAACACCTGTGTTCAGGACAGATAGATATGTTTGGAAGTAGGATGCCACTTTGTTCTCCCAAGCTACGAATGGCAAACATGTCAAATAGGGCAGAATCTTGGAGGAAGCATACTGCTTTCCTGAGTAGCCTCAGCTTCTCTGGTCATTTCTTAAAACATTTAGTGGAGAAAATATGTAAGTTCGTACGAAGTGGGTTAGTGGATAATATAAATCTGTTTCCATGGCAAGCATTCCTCACCCCTGAAAGGAAGCAGGTGGGTGATCAGTTGCATATGGGTTAGCGTAACTCTCCATATGGAGGGTTTCTTTCTGTTTCTTTTTACATGTCTCCGTATGTTTAAGAATTGTCAAGGAGCTGGTTTCTATAGGACGTGTACTTCCTTTCTATGGAAGAATTTGTTTCTCTGGTAATATTTCCAAGCTTCTAGGTTCAGAAGAATGACAAGTTTGTACGAAGCAGGCAAATTGCCAACATAAGCTATTTCACATGAAACAACTTCTATTCTTCGTTGGAAAGCAGGGACATGTTCACCTCTACACATGTTATCCTGACTCTGTGTATGCAAGATTAATTGACAGTCTCTTCACACATGCTCTGGTGAAACAAACAGTCCCTATTTCAGGCAACTCATAGGGTGTGTGCTAGCTTTCAAAGGGGACCCAGTCTTTCTGGGACCGTGTGTCAGCTTCTGAGTACAGTAAATTAAGGCAATTTTCAAAAAACCGGTTGGTTGGAGGACATACCAATGTCTCAAGTGAACACGCTTCCACTGTATGAACGAAAGCAGCTAGATGATCAGAAGTGCACAGGTTGGCTTCATTACTTGTATGGAAACTTGTACACACTTTGTCCATAGAGCCCTCTACAAGTTAATGTTTTCTCACAGAAAACACCTCTTCAAGGTGTGTAGCGCCTTCAGATTTAGAGCCGGATTATCTGGCAAGACTTCGAAGCTTCTAAGAGGAAAAGAAGGAAATGCTCGTTCCGAAAGGGTCAATCGGCAAAGTAAACACGTACAAATTCTCAACACTTCCATTCTCTGAGAGAAAGCAGCTAGGACTTCCTTTGGTATCTGGAGGGCCTAAATCTGTGTATGGAAGCCAAAATTACACTTTCTTCTCACTTGCTTTAATCATAAAAACACAGAGAAATGCCTCCAAATGGAAGTTTACAGTGTAATTTTGTAGACCTAGATGCCCTGGAAACGTTTCCAATCTTCGAAGTGGCGAAGTAGTGAAATTTTGCAGAAAGTGGGATAAAGGATAGTCTGAAGTTCTTTCCCAGTGAAGCAATCTACTTCACAGGAAGAAAACCTCTAGAGGTTCTGTGTGGTGCAGATTTGCATAAATCCCTATATGGAAGTATTCTGTACAGGTATTTGTTCCTTGGGTTCTATAAATAAAGGAATTCTCACAGAGATGCTCCCTCAGGATGTGTACCGCATTTCTTTTGTGGGACCCCATTTTCTGTTGCTAATTGCAAGATTCCAAGCAGAGGATGGCATTTTGGTAGCACGAAGGGAACTTTGACAATATAAAGCTACGTGAAAGGAACCCAGTTGTATTAACTGAGAGAGACCAGGTCCATGATCAGTTGTGTTGAGGATTGTTTAAATCTGTGTATGGAAGCACTATTGTCAGTGTGTTCACAGATGACTCAAAAGCAAAAGTGCCAAAGACAGAAGCATCGTTGTGGAACTTTACTACTTAGATGTAGATCCAGATTAACTGGTAATATTTCAAAATTCTCATTGAGAAGTCTGTAATTTCGTACAGAGTGGGTTAATGGAGAATATAGAGCTGCTTTGAATGAAAACTCTTCTAATCTCGGAGAAAAAACCACGAGGTGATCAGTGGTTTCTATGTTGGCTTCATTCTGTCTGTGGAAGGATGATTTTCTGTTGGTGTTCACAGGCTTCCATAGGTAAACAAGTCAGAAAGAGATACTTAATTCAGGAGTGCGCTTCGCTCTTCTGAGAGAACTCGTTAGTCCGGTGACATTTCTGGCCTTCCAAGTGGCGAGGAATGAGATTATGGTAGAAAGCAGGACAGGAGACAATATACACCACTTTCAAATGAACATCCTTCTATTTCATGATTGAAAGCAGCCACACGTTCAGATGTGCACAGGTTAACTTCACCATGAGTGAGGGGGCAGAAAGTACAATCTGTTCAGACATGATGTGATTACAAAAGCGAATCACACAGACAGGCACCTCCAAGGAAGTGTGCACAATATCAGTTGTAGATTTAGATTGACTTGTCACATGTCTAGGATTCTAAGGGAAGAGGAAGAGTAAATTTGTCAAAATGGCTTAGCTGGGAGACAGAAAAGTGTCCCAAGTGAATACACTATTGTTCTTTGAATGATAGCAGCTGGATGTTCAGTCGTTTCCTGGTTGGCTTCACTCTGTGGATGGAAATATGACAAAGGCTTTGTCTTCGTAGCCTTCTCCAAGTAAATGTTGCCTCAAAGAGATGCTTCACCTGGGAACATTCCGACGTTCTGATTGGTAACCAGATAATCTAGTGAGAGTTGAAACCTTCAAAGTGGAAAAGAAGGACATATTCGTAGCAAGCGGGTCAATTGGCAAGGAAATATTTCCAAAGTCATAACAATCCCATTTTCAGACAGAAAGCAGATGGAAGTTCACCTGTGTTGAGGAATGCAAAAATCTGAGTATGGAAAACAAAGGAACAGTTTCTTCCCTCTTGCTTTCATCGGTGGCATAGGTCACGTGGAATAGCATCCTTTTGGTAGTGTACACATTTTCGCTTGTAGACCAAGGTTCACGGGTCACATTACGAAGCTCTAAGTTTAGAAGTACTCCTATTTCGTACAAATCGGGAAAATGGAGATCATAAAGTTGTTCCCAGTTAAAACAATTTAATTCCTGGGAAGAAACACCTAGATGTTCAGGTTGGAACTTTTGGGCTCAAATCTCTGGATGGAAGTATTAGGTTCTGTTTTTTTCTTGATCCTGGCCTTCTATAAATAAAAGAATTCTGGCAGAGATGCCTCCTCAGGATGAGGCCAGAACGTCGGTTGTAGAAACACATTCCCCGTTGGTACTTCGAACCGAATAAGGCGAGAGGAATGACACGGCCGCAGCAAGCGGGTAAACGGCCTACATAACGCTTTTTCCACTTTAAAAACATCTGCTCTAGGACAAAGGGCCGGTAGATGAACACCTGTGTTCAGGACAGATAGATATGTTTGGAAGTAGGATGGCCACTTTGTTCTCCCAAGCTACGAATGGCAAACATGTCAAATAGGGCAGAATCTTGGAGGAAGCATACTGCTTTCCTGAGTAGCCTCAGCTTCTCTGGTCATTTCTTAAAACATTTAGTGGAGAAAATATGTAAGTTCGTATGAAGTGGGTTAGTGGATAATATAAATCTGTTTCCATGGCAAGCATTCCTCACCCCTGAAAGGAAGCAGGTGGGTGATCAGTTGCATATGGGTTAGCGTAACTCTCCATATGGAGGGTTTCTTTCTGTTTCTTTTTACATGTCTCCGTATGTTTAAGAATTGTCAAGGAGCTGGTTTCTATAGGACGTGTACTTCCTTTCTATGGAAGAATTTGTTTCTCTGGTAATATTTCCAAGCTTCTAGGTTCAGAAGAATGACAAGTTTGTACGAAGCAGGCAAATTGCCAACATAAGCTATTTCACATGAAACAACTTCTATTCTTCGTTGGAAAGCAGGGACATGTTCACCTCTACACATGTTATCCTGACTCTGTGTATGCAAGATTAATTGACAGTCTCTTCACACATGCTCTGGTGAAACAAACAGTCCCTATTTCAGGCAACTCATAGGGTGTGTGCTAGCTTTCAAAGGGGACCCAGTCTTTCTGGGACCGTGTGTCAGCTTCTGAGTACAGTAAATTAAGGCAATTTTCAAAAAACCGGTTGGTTGGAGGACATACCAATGTCTCAAGTGAACACGCTTCCACTGTATGAACGAAAGCAGCTAGATGATCAGAAGTGCACAGGTTGGCTTCATTACTTGTATGGAAACTTGTACACACTTTGTCCATAGAGCCCTCTACAAGTTAATGTTTTCTCACAGAAAAACCTCTTCAAGGTGTGTAGCGCCTTCAGATTTAGAGCCGGATTATCTGGCAAGACTTCGAAGCTTCTAAGAGGAAAAGAAGGAAATGCTCGTTCCGAAAGGGTCAATCGGCAAAGTAAACACGTACAAATTCTCAACACTTCCATTCTCTGAGAGAAAGCAGCTAGGACTTCCTTTGGTATCTGGAGGGCCTAAATCTGTGTATGGAAGCCAAAATTACACTTTCTTCTCACTTGCTTTAATCATAAAACACAGAGAAATGCCTCCAATGGAATTTACAGTGTAATTTTGTGACCTAATGCCCTGGAACGTTCCAATCTTCGATGGCGAAGTAGTGAATTTGCAGAAAGTGGATAAAGGATAGTCTAAGTTCTTTCCCAGTGAAGCAATCTACTTCACAGGAAAAACCTCTAGAGGTTCTGTGTGGTGCAGATTTGCATAAATCCCTATGGAAGTATTCTGTACAGGTATTTGTTCCTTGGGTTCTATAAATAAAGGAATTCTCACAGAGATGCTCCCTCAGGATGTGTACCGCATTTCTTTTGTGGGACCCCATTTTCTGTTGCTAATTGCAAGATTCCAAGCAGAGAGGATGGCATTTTGGTAGCACGAAGGGAACTTTGACAATATAAAGCTACGTGAAAGGAACCCAGTTGTATTAACTGAGAGAGACCAGGTCCATGATCAGTTGTGTTGAGGATTGTTTAAATCTGTGTATGGAAGCACTATTGTCAGTGTGTTCACAGATGACTCAAAAGCAAAAGTGCCAAAGACAGAAGCATCGTTGTGGAACTTACTACTTAGATGTAGATCCAGATTAACTGGTAATATTTCAAAATTCTCATTGGAGAACGTCTGTAATTTCGTACAGAGTGGGTTAATGGAGAATATAGAGCTGCTTTGAATGAAAACTCTTCTAATCTCGGAGCAAAAACCACGAGGTGATCAGTGGTTTCTCTGTTGGCTTCATTCTGTCTGTGGAAGGATGATTTTCTGTTGGTGTTCACAGGCTTCCATAGGTAAACAAGTCAGAAAGAGATACTTAATTCAGGAGTGCGCTTCGCTCTTCTGAGAGAACTCGTTAGTCCGGTGACATTTCTGGCCTTCCAAGTGGCGAGGAATGAGATTATGGTAGAAAGCAGGACAGGAGACAATATACACCACTTTCAAATGAACATCCTTCTATTTCATGATTGAAAGCAGCCACACGTTCAGATGTGCACAGGTTAACTTCACCATGAGTGAGGGGGCAGAAAGTACAATCTGTTCAGACATGATGTGATTACAAAAGCGAATCACACAGACAGGCACCTCCAAGGAAGTGTGCACAATATCAGTTGTAGATTTAGATTGACTTGTCACATGTCTAGGATTCTAAGGGAAGAGGAAGAGTAAATTTGTCAAAATGGCTTAGCTGGGAGACAGAAAAGTGTCCCAAGTGAATACACTATTGTTCTTTGAATGATAGCAGCTGGATGTTCAGTCGTTTCCTGGTTGGCTTCACTCTGTGGATGGAAATATGACAAAGGCTTTGTCTTCGTAGCCTTCTCCAAGTAAATGTTGCCTCAAAGAGATGCTTCACCTGGGAACATTCCGACGTTCTGATTGGTAACCAGATAATCTAGTGAGAGTTGAAACCTTCAAAGTGGAAAAGAAGGACATATTCGTAGCAAGCGGGTCAATTGGCAAGGAAATATTTCCAAAGTCATAACAATCCCATTTCAGACAGAAAGCGATGGAAGTTCACCTGTGTTGAGGAATGCAAAATCTGAGTATGGAAAACAAAGGACAGTTTCTTCCCTCTTGCTTTCATCGGTGGCATAGGTCACGTGAATAGCATCCTTTGGTAGTGTACACATTTTCGCTGTAGACCAAGTTCACGGGTCACATTACGAAGCTCTAAGTTAGAAGTACTCCTATTTCGTACAAATCGGAAATGGAGATCATAAAGTGTTCCCAGTTAACAATTTATTCCTGGAAGAAACCTAGATGTTCAGGTTGGAACTTTTGGTTCAATCTCTGGATGGAGTATTAGGTTCTGTTTTTCTTGATCTGCTTCATAAATAAAGAATCTGGCAGAGATGCCTCCTCAGATGAGGCCAGAAGTCGTTGTAGAAACACATTCCCGTTGGTACTTCGAACCGAATAAGGCGAGAGGAATGACACGGCCGCAGCAAGCGGGTAAACGGCCTACATAACGCTTTTTCCACTTTAAAAACATCTGCTCTAGGACAAAGGGCCGGTAGATGAACACCTGTGTTCAGGACAGATAGATATGTTTGGAAGTAGGATGGCCACTTTGTTCTCCCAAGCTACGAATGGCAAACATGTCAAATAGGGCAGAATCTTGGAGGAAGCATACTGCTTTCCTGAGTAGCCTCAGCTTCTCTGGTCATTTCTTAAAACATTTAGTGGAGAAAATATGTAAGTTCGTACGAAGTGGGTTAGTGGATAATATAAATCTGTTTCCATGGCAAGCATTCCTCACCCCTGAAAGGAAGCAGGTGGGTGATCAGTTGCATATGGGTTAGCGTAACTCTCCATATGGAGGGTTTCTTTCTGTTTCTTTTTACATGTCTCCGTATGTTTAAGAATTGTCAAGGAGCTGGTTTCTATAGGACGTGTACTTCCTTTCTATGGAAGAATTTGTTTCTCTGGTAATATTTCCAAGCTTCTAGGTTCAGAAGAATGACAAGTTTGTACGAAGCAGGCAAATTGCCAACATAAGCTATTTCACATGAAACAACTTCTATTCTTCGTTGGAAAGCAGGGACATGTTCACCTCTACACATGTTATCCTGACTCTGTGTATGCAAGATTAATTGACAGTCTCTTCACACATGCTCTGGTGAAACAAACAGTCCCTATTTCAGGCAACTCATAGGGTGTGTGCTAGCTTTCAAAGGGGACCCAGTCTTTCTGGGACCGTGTGTCAGCTTCTGAGTACAGTAAATTAAGGCAATTTTCAAAAAACCGGTTGGTTGGAGGACATACCAATGTCTCAAGTGAACACGCTTCCACTGTATGAACGAAAGCAGCTAGATGATCAGAAGTGCACAGGTTGGCTTCATTACTTGTATGGAAACTTGTACACACTTTGTCCATAGAGCCCTCTACAAGTTAATGTTTTCTCACAGAAACACCTCTTCAAGGTGTGTAGCGACTTCAGATTTAGAGCCGGATTATCTGGCAAGACTTCGAAGCTTCTAAGTGAAAAGAAGGAAATGCTCGTTCCGAAAGGGTCAATCGGCAAAGTAAACACGTACAAATTCTCAACACTTCCATTCTCTGAGAGAAAGCAGCTAGGACTTCCTTTGGTATCTGGAGGGCCTAAATCTGTGTATGGAAGCCAAAATTACACTTTCTTCTCACTTGCTTTAATCATAAAAACACAGAGAAATGCCTCCAAATGGAAGTTTACAGTGTAATTTTGTAGACCTAGATGCCCTGGAAACGTTTCCAATCTTCGAAGTGGCGAAGTAGTGAAATTTTGCAGAAAGTGGGATAAAGGATAGTCTGAAGTTCTTTCCCAGTGAAGCAATCTACTTCACAGGAAGAAAACCTCTAGAGGTTCTGTGTGGTGCAGATTTGCATAAATCCCTATATGGAAGTATTCTGTACAGGTATTTGTTCCTTGGGTTCTATAAATAAAGGAATTCTCACAGAGATGCTCCCTCAGGATGTGTACCGCATTTCTTTTGTGGGACCCCATTTTCTGTTGCTAATTGCAAGATTCCAAGCAGAGAGGATGGCATTTTGGTAGCACGAAGGGAACTTTGACAATATAAAGCTACGTGAAAGGAACCCAGTTGTATTAACTGAGAGAGACCAGGTCCATGATCAGTTGTGTTGAGGATTGTTTAAATCTGTGTATGGAAGCACTATTGTCAGTGTGTTCACAGATGACTCAAAAGCAAAAGTGCCAAAGACAGAAGCATCGTTGTGGAACTTTACTACTTAGATGTAGATCCAGATTAACTGGTAATATTTCAAAATTCTCATTGGAGAACGTCTGTAATTTCGTACAGAGTGGGTTAATGGAGAATATAGAGCTGCTTTGAATGAAAACTCTTCTAATCTCGGAGCAAAAACCACGAGGTGATCAGTGGTTTCTCTGTTGGCTTCATTCTGTCTGTGGAAGGATGATTTTCTGTTGGTGTTCACAGGCTTCCATAGGTAAACAAGTCAGAAAGAGATACTTAATTCAGGAGTGCGCTTCGCTCTTCTGAGAGAACTCGTTAGTCCGGTGACATTTCTGGCCTTCCAAGTGGCGAGGAATGAGATTATGGTAGAAAGCAGGACAGGAGACAATATACACCACTTTCAAATGAACATCCTTCTATTTCATCATTGAAAGCAGCCACACGTTCAGATGTGCACAGGTTAACTTCACCATGAGTGAGGGAGCAGAAAGTACAATCTGTTCAGACATGATGTGATACAAAGCGAATCACACAGACAGGCACCTCCAAGGAAGTGTGCACAATATCAGTTGTAGATTTAGATTGATTGTCACTGTCTAGGATTCTAGGGAAGAGGAAGAGTAAATTTGTCAAAATGGCTTAGCTGGGAGACAGAAAAGTGTCCCAAGTGAATACACTATTGTTTCTTTGAATGATAGCAGCTGGATGTTCAGTCGTTTCCTGGTTGGCTTCACTCTGTGGATGGAAATATGACAAAGGCTTTGTCTTCGTAGCCTTCTCCAAGTAAATGTTGCCTCAAAGAGATGCTTCACCTGGGAACATTCCGACGTTCTGATTGGTAACCAATTTAAACTAGTGAGAGGTTTGAAACCTTCAAAGGGGAAAAGAAGGACATTTCGTAGCAAGCGGGGGCAATTGCAAGGAAATATTTCCAAAGTCATAACAATCCCATTTTCAGACAGAAAGCAGATGGAGTTCACCTGTGTTGGGAATGCAAAAATCTGAGTATGGAAAACAAGGAACAGTTTCTTCCCTCTTGCTTCATCGGTGGCATAGGTCAGTGAATAGCATCCTTTGGTAGTGTACACATTTTCGCTTGTAGACCAAGGTTCACGGGTCACATTACGAAGCTCTAAGTTTAGAATACTCCTATTCGTAAAAGCGGGAAAATGGAGATCATAAAGTGTTTCCCCGTTAAAACAATTTAATTCCTGGGAAGAAAACCCCAGATGTTCAGGTTGGACTTTTTTGGGTAAATCTCTGGAGGAAATATTAGGTTCTGTTTTTTCTTGTCCTGGCCTTCTATAAATAAAAAAATTCTGGCAGAGATGCCCCAGGATGAGGCCCGAAAGTCGTTGTAGAAAACATTCCCCGTTGGTACTTCGAAAACCCAATAAGGCGAGAGGAATGACACGGCCGCAGCAAGCGGGTAAACGGCTACATTACGCTTTTTCCACTTTAAAAACATTGCTCTAGGACAAAGGGCCGTAGATGACACCTGTGTTCAGGACAGATAGATATGTTTGGAAGAGGATGGCCACTTTGTTCTCCCAAGCACGAATGGCAAACATGTCAATAGGGCAGAATCTTGGAGGAAGCTACTGCTTTCTGAGTAGCCCAGCTTCTCTGGTCATTTCTTAAAACATTTAGTGGAGAAAATATGTAAGTTCGTACTGAAGTGGGTTAGTGGAGAATATAAATCTGTTCCATGGCAAGCATCCTCACCCCTGAAAGGAAGCAGCTGGGTGATCAGTTACATATGGGTTAGCGTAACTCCATATGGAAGGTTTCTTTCTGTTTCTTTTACATGTCTCGTATGTTTAAGAATGTCAAGGAGCTGGTTTCTATAGGACGTTGTACTTCCTTTCTATGGAAGACTTCTTTCTCTGGTAATATTTCCAAGCTTCTAGGTTCAGAAGAATGACAAGTTTGTACGAAGCAGGCAAATGCCAAATAAGCTATTTCACATGAAACAATCATTCTTCGTTTGGAAGCAGGGACATGTTCACCTCTACACATGTTATCCTGACTCTGTGTATGCAAGATTAATTGACAGTCTCTCAACATGCTCTGGTGAAACAAACAGTCCCTATTTCAGGCAAATCATAGGGTGGTGTGCTAGCTTTCAAAGGGGACCCAGTCTTTCTGGGACGTTGTGTCAGCTTCTGAGTATAGTAAAGAAAGGCAATTTTCAAAAAACCGGTTGGTTGGAGGACATACCCCAATGTCTCAAGTGAACACGCTTCCCTGTAGAACGAAGCAGCTAGATGACAGTAGTGCACAGGTTGGCTTCATTACTTGTATGGAAATTGTACACACCTTTGTCCATAGAGCCCTCTACAAATTATGTTTTTCACAGAAACCTCTCAAGTTGTGTAGGGCCTCAGATTCTAAGGAAAGAGGAATTTGTCCGGCACACCAATTTCTGAAGCCTAATCTTGTAGAGGCCTAAACTGGATGGAAGCAAAATTAATTTTACTG
>JAKFHU010001830.1:0-10536 GCA_023783475.1 Daubentonia madagascariensis
AGGCACTTCGTTTCGTGGAAGATCTGAATTCTCTTGGGATAGTTCTGAGCTTCTAATGGGAAGGAAGGTATTTTAGTAGATTGTAGGAAAGTAGAACATGTACAGCATTTTCACAGGAATATCCTTCTAGTCTAAGAGAAAGCAGCTACAAGTTCAGATGTGCACTGGGGAGCTTAAGTATGTTGACGGCACAGAATGTACAAAAAAAAAAAAAAAAAGGGGGGGGGGGGGGGGGGGGTTGAATTTCAGGTTCGAAGCAGGTTGACTGGTAACATGTCTACCTTCTAAGAGCAAAGGAAGGGGAATGTTGTGAAAATCGGTTACCTGGGGCTCATAAGGTTGTGCCAAGTGAAAACACTTCTACTCAATGACAGATAGCAGCTGTATGTTCAGTTGTGTCCTGGTTGGCTTAACTCTGCGTACGGAAACATTACAAAGAGTTTGTCTTCGTAACCTTCTACAAGTAAATGTAGTCTCAGAGATTTGCTTCATCTAGGACCAGTCCGGTCTTCTGATTAGTAGCACGATAATCTGTAGGATTTTAAAGCTTCTAGGTGGTAACGAAGGACATATTGGTAGCAAGTGGGTCAATTGGCATGGGAAACATACACAAACTCAGAACACTACCATTCTCTGGGAGAAAGCAGCTGGAAGTTCAAATTGTGTTCAGGATTGCACAAATCTGTGTATGGAAAACCAATGTCCAGTTTGTTCTCACTTCCTTCAAGAGTAGCAGAGGTCACATGGAAAAGCTTCCCTATGGAAGTGTACACACATACGCTTGTAAAGCCATATGCACGGGTCACACTTCTGAGCTCTAATTGGAGAAGAAGTTCAATTTCGTACGAAGCGGGAAAAAGAAGAACATAAAGAAGTTCCCAGGTAAAACAGTTTACTTCCCAGGAAGAATGCCGCTAGCTGTTCAGTTTGGTACAGTTTTGCTGAAATATCTGGATGGAAGTAGTAGGTCCCGGCGGGTTCCCTAGGGTTCCATCAATAACAGAATTCTCATGGAGATGCTTCTTCAGGATGTGTACAGCGTGTCGGGTGCAGAAACATATTCTCCACTGATACATCCAACAGACACAGTGCCGACGAATGACATTGTCATAGCACACGGGCAAATTGCCTAGAAAAAGCTGCTGCTAGTTAAATCACATCATTCTCCGTGAAAGGGCAGGTAGATGACAACGTGCGTTCAGCACTGCTTAGATACGTGTATGGAAACCGTACTGTCAGTTTGCTCTCACGCTCTTCCAGTAGCAAACGTGTCAACCAGAGAATAATCTCTGAGGAAGTGTGCTGCTTTTCTTTGTAGACGCAGCTTCTCTGGTCCTTTCGGCAAAGCATTTCGTGGAGAAAGTATGCAATTTCGTACCAAACGGGTCAGTGGAGAAAATAAAGCTGTTGCTAGCGGAAACACATCTCACCTCTGAAAGAAAACAGGTAGATGATTCATTGTATGTAGGTTTGCTTAACTCTCTGTAGGGAAATATTCTTTCTCTTTGTTTTCACGTGCTTCCTTAAGGAAAGGAATTCTCATGGAGATGTGTGTGGTAGGAAGTGTACTTCATTTCTGTGGAAGACCTGGAGGCTCTGGTCATCGTTCCAAGCATTTAAGAGCAGAAGAATGCCATTTTCATAGCAATGGGGTAAATGGACATTCTAAAGCCATTTCAAATGAACATCCTTGTATTCTACCACGGAAAGCAGCTAGCTGTTCATTTTGATACAAGTTATCCTAACTCTGTGTATGGAAGCAGCATGGACAGTCTCTTCACACATGCTGTGATTTGAAACACTATTCCCATTTTCAGGCATCTCATAGGAAGTGTGCTGCGTGTCAGATGAAGACCCAGATTCACGGGTAATATGTCTCAGCTTCTAAGTATGGAGGAAGGGCCCTTTCCAACAAATGAGTTGGTTCGAGGACATAACAGTGTCTCAAGTGAACAGACTTCCGCTGTATGAAAGATAGCAGCTACATGCTCAGTTGTGTACGGGTGAGGTTTACTCTGTGTATGGAAGCCTTATATACAGTTTGCCTTCATAGCCCTCTACTAGGCAGTGTTTTCTCACAGAGATAAATCTTCAAGGTTGTGCAATGCCTTCATGATTAGAGCCGGATTCTCTGGTAATTCCTCAAAGAATCCCAGTGGAGAAAAAGGCCGTGTTCGTAGCAAGTGGGTCAATCAGCAAAGTAAACATGTCCAAAGCCCGGACGCTTCCATTCTCAAAGAGAAAACAGCTAGAATTTCATCTGTGCTAGGATTGCATAAATCTGTGTATGACAGCCAAAATGACAGTTTATTCTCACTTGCTTCAGTAGTAATAGTCACAGAGAAAATCATCCAGCTGGAAAAGTACGGTGTTTCATTTGTAGAAGCAGATGCACAGGTCACTCTCCTAGGCCTCTAAGTGGAGAAGTAGTGAAATTTCGCAGAAAGTGGGAAAATGGAGAGTGTAAAGTTGTCTCATGGTAAAACAATTTAATTCACGGAAAGAAAACATCTAGACGCTCAGAGTGGTACAGCTCTGCTTAAATCTACGTATGGAAATATAATGTACAGGATTTTTTTTTCCCCTTGGCTTCCGTAAGTAAAGGATTTCTCATAGAGCTGCTTCCCCAGGTTGTGTACTGCATTTCCTTTGCAGGATCCCATTGTATGCTGCTACTTGCAAGATACCAAGTGGAGGGGATGGCATTTTCATAGCGAGCGGGGAATTTGACAATATAAGCTATTTCAAAGGAAAGCACTCCTATTCTCCCAGAGAGAAGAGGTCCATGGTCAGTTGTGTTGAGGATTTTTCAAATCTGGGCATGGAAGCAGTATTTTCAGTGTGTCCTCAGTTCATTGGAATAGCCAAAGTGCCAAACAGAGAAGCATCTTTGTGGAAGAGTACTATCTGGATGATGATCCAGACTCTCGGGTAAGAATTCAGGCTTCTCATTGCAGAAGGTCTGTCATTTCGTACAAAGCGGGTTGGTGGAGAAGCTAAAGTTGTTTTCAGTGAAAACACTTCTAATCTCTGCAAAAAAGCAACTAGGTGATCAATTGTGTATAGGTTTGCTTCAGTCTCTCTGTGAAAGTCTGATATTCTGTTGGTTCTCACAGGCTACCATGATTAAAATAAGTCAAAAGGATGCGCATTTTAGAAGCGCAGTTCGTTTCTGTGGAAGAACTCCAATGTTTTGTGATAGTTCCGTGCTTCTAACGGGAGAGGAAGGATATTTTGGTACAAAGCAGGAAAGTAGACCATAGAGAGCCATTTCAAAGGAATATACCTCTACTCTAAGAGAGAAAGCAGCTACAAGTTCAGATGTGCACTGGTTAGCTTAACTCTGTGTGAGGGCCCAGAAAGTACAGTCTGTTCCCACATGATTTGATCAGGAAACGCGAGTCACAGCATCAAGTGTGCCCGAGGAAGTGTGTCGAATTTCGGGTGTAGTTCTAGATGGACTGGTAACATGTCTAAGCTTCTAAGGAAAGGGGAAGAGGCATTTTGCTAAAATTGGTTACCTGAGGGCCATAAGAGTGTCCCAAGTGAAAACATTTCTATTCGTTGAAAGATAGCAGCTGGCTGTTCAGTTGTGTCCTGGTTGGCTGAACTCTTTCTATGGAAACATTTCAAAGAGTTTGTCTTTGTAGCCTTCTACCCGTAAATGTAGTCTCATAGAGATGCTTGTTCTGGGAAGAGTCCAGTGCTCTGATTTGTAAGCCGATAATCTCGAAGGATTTTCAAGCTTCTAAGTGGAAAAGAAGGACTCCTTCGTAGCAAGCAGGTCAATTGTCAAGGAGAACATGTACAAAGTCAGAACACTCCCATTCTTTGAGATAAATAGCTGGAAATTCACTTGTGTTCAGGATTCGACAAATCTGTGTATAGAAAACAAATGTCCAGTTTGTTCTCACTTGTTTCGATGAGTAGCAGTGGTCGCATGGGAAAGCTTCCTTATGCTAGTGTACACACATTCGCTTGTAGAGCCAGATTCACGGGTCACATTTGCAAGCTCTAAGTGCAGAAGATTACAATTTCGTGCGAAGCGGGAAAATGGAGACTAAAAAGTTATTCCCATCGAAGACAGTTTAATTCTCAGGAAGAAAACAGCTAGATGTTGAGTTTTGTACAGTTTGGCTGAAATCTCTGTATGGAAGTACCAGGTCCTGGTTTTTGCCCTAGGGTTCCACCAATAACAGAGTTCTCATGGAGATGCTTCTTCAGGATGTGTACAGCGTGTCGTGTGCAGAAACACATTCTCCGTTCATATTTCTAACAGACTCTTTACAGAGAAATGACGTTGTCGTGGCACGCAGGCATATTGCCTATATAGAGCTCTTTCAAGTAAAAACACATCTGTTCTGGCGAAGGGGCAGGTCGATGACCGCTTGTGTTCCGGACAGTTTAGATATGTGTATGGAAGCAGTATTGTCCGTCTGCTCTCACACGCTTCGAGTAGCAAACATGTCAAGTAGAGTAGAATCTCTGAGAAAGTGAGCTGCTTTTGTCTGTAGACACAACCTCTATGGTCCTTTTCTCCAAGCATTTAAGGCAGAGAGTGTGTCATTTCGTACCAAATGGGTTAGTGGAGAAAATGAAGCATTTCCAGAGGAAGCACAGCTCATCCCTGAAAGAAAGCAGGTAGATGATCCGTTGTATGTAGGTTTGCTTAAGTCTCTGTAGGGAAATATTCTTTCTCATTGTTTTCACATGCTTCCATATGTAAAAGAATTCTCAAGGAGATGATTATGGTAGGAAGTGTACTTCATTTCTGTGGAAGAACTGGATTCTCTGGTCCTATTTCCAAGCTACTAAGAGCAGAAGAATGACATTTTCATAGTGAGCAGGTAGATGGACAACAATGCCATTTCAAATGAAAACCCTTCTATTCTATAAATAAAAGCAGCTAGCTCTTCAGTTTTACACCAGTTCTCCTAACTCTGCGTATGGAAGCAGAATTGACAGTCTCTTCACACATGCTGTGATTGGAAAAACAAGTCCCATTTTCAGGCATCTGGTAGGAAGGGTGCTGCCTTTCAGACGGAGACCCAGATTCACTGGTGACATGTCTCAGCTTCTAAGTGCAGATGGAGGCAATTTTTTAAAAAATCGGTGGCTTGGAAGATGGAACAGTGTCTCAAGTGAACACACGTCCACTGTATGAAAGATCCCAGATAGATGCTCAGTTGTGTACAGGTTGGCTTAACCCTGTGTATGGAAGCCTTATATCCACTTAGTCTTCATAGCCCTCTACAAGAAAATGTTTTCTCACCGAGATGATTCTTCCAGGTTGTGCACTTCCTTCATGTTTAGAACAGGATTCTCTGGTAATACCTCAAAGCATCTCAGTGGAGAATAGGTCAAGTTCATAGCAAGCGGGTCCGTTGTCAACGTAAACTTGTACTAAGTCTAAACACTTCCATTCTCTGAGATAAAGCAGCCAGAATATCATCTGTGCTCAGGATTGCTTAAATCTGTGTATGGCAGCCAAAACTACAGTTTCTTCTCACTTGCTTTAGTCGTAATATTCACAAAGAAAAGCATCCAAATGGACATGTACAGTGTTTCTTTGGTAGACGCAGACGAACTGGCAACTTTTCTAGGCTTCTAAGTGGAGAAGTAGTGAAATGTCGCAGAAAGTGGGATAATGGAGAGTGTAAAGTTGTTTCAATGTGAAACAATTAAATTCCCAGAAAGAAACTATCTAGAAGTTAAGAATGGAACAGCGTTGCTTAAACCTCTGTCTGGAAATATTATCTACAAGATTTTTTTTTTCCCTTGGCTACCATAAGCAAAGGAATTCGCATAGAGATGCTTCTTTAGAATGTGTCCTGCATTTCTTTGCAGGACCCCTTTTTCTGGTGCTACGTGCAAGATACCAAGTGAAGAGGATGCCATTTCCATAGCAAGCGGGGAATTTGGCAACAGAAAGCTATTTCAAAGGAAAACAATCCTATTCTCCCAGAGAGAATAGGTCCATGATGAGTTGTGTTGAGGATTTTTTAAATCTGTGGTCAGAAGCAGTATTTTCAGTGTGTCCTCAGTTCATTTGAATAGCCAAAGTGCCAAACAGACAAGCATCTTGGTGGAAGTGTACTAGAAGGATGTAGAGCCAGGATCTCTGGTAATATTTCAGTCTTCTCGTTGCAGAAGGTCTGTAGTTGCGTACAAAGCGGGTTAGCGGAGAATATAAAGTTGTTGTCGGTGAAAGCACTTCTAATCTCTGAAAACAAGCAACTAGGTTATCAGTTGTATAAGGGTTTGCTTCAGGCTCTCTGGGAAAGTATGATGTTCTGATGGTTTTCACAGGCCTCCATAAGAACAAGAAGTCACAAAGAGATGCTTTCTTTAGAAGAGCACTTCGTTTCCGTGGAAGATCTGAATTCTCTTGGGATAGTTCTGAGCTTCTAATGGGAAAGGAAGGTATTTTAGTAGATTGTAGGAAAGTAGAACATGTACAGCATTTTCACAGGAATATCCTTCTAGTCTAAGAGAAAGCAGCTACAAGTTCAGATGTGCACTGGGGAGCTTAAGTATGTTGACGGCACAGAATGTACAGTCTGTTCCCACATGATTAGGTCAGGAAACGCGAGTCACAGAATCAAGCGTCCGTGAGGAAGTGTGTTGAATTTCAGGTTCGAAGCAGGTTGACTGGTAACATGTCTACCTTCTAAGAGCAAAGGAAGGGGAATGTTGTGAAAATCGGTTACCTGGGGCTCATAAGGTTGTGCCAAGTGAAAACACTTCTACTCAATGACAGATAGCAGCTGTATGTTCAGTTGTGTCCTGGTTGGCTTAACTCTGCGTACGGAAACATTACAAAGAGTTTGTCTTCGTAACCTTCTACAAGTAAATGTAGTCTCAGAGATTTGTTCATCTAGGACCAGTCCGGTCTTCTGATTTGTAGCACGATAATCTGGATAGGATTTTAAAGCTTCTAGGTGGTAAGAAGGACATATTGGTAGCAAGTGGGTCAATTGGCATGGGAAACATACACAAACTCAGAACACTACCATTCTCTGGGAGAAAGCAGCTGGAAGTTCAAATTGTGTTCAGGATTGCACAAATCTGTGTATGGAAAACCAATGTCCAGTTTGTTCTCACTTCCTTCAAGAGTAGCAGAGGTCACATGGAAAAGCTTCCCTATGGAAGTGTACACACATACGCTTGTAAAGCCATATGCACGGGTCACACTTCTGAGCTCTAATTGGAGAAGAAGTTCAATTTCGTACGAAGCGGGAAAAAGAAGAACATAAAGAAGTTCCCAGGTAAAACAGTTTACTTCCCAGGAAGAATGCCGCTAGCTGTTCAGTTTGGTACAGTTTTGCTGAAATATCTGGATGGAAGTAGTAGGTCCCGGCGGGTTCCCTAGGGTTCCATCAATAACAGAATTCTCATGGAGATGCTTCTTCAGGATGTGTACAGCGTGTCGGGTGCAGAAACATATTCTCCACTGATACATCCAACAGACACAGTGCCGACGAATGACATTGTCATAGCACACGGGCAAATTGCCTAGAAAAAGCTGCTGCTAGTTAAATCACATCCATTCTCGGTGAAAGGGCAGGTAGATGACAACGTGCGTTCAGCACTGCTTAGATACGTGTATGGAAACCGTACTGTCAGTTTGCTCTCACGCTCTTCCAGTAGCAAACGTGTCAACCAGAGAATAATCTCTGAGGAAGTGTGCTGCTTTTCTTTGTAGACGCAGCTTCTCTGGTCCTTTCGGCAAAGCATTTCGTGGAGAAAGTATGCAATTTCGTACCAAACGGGTCAGTGGAGAAAATAAAGCTGTTGCTAGCGGAAACACATCTCACCTCTGAAAGAAAACAGGTAGATGATTCATTGTATGTAGGTTGCTTAACTCTCTGTAGGGAAATATTCTTTCTCTTTGTTTTCACGTGCTTCCTTAAGGAAAGGAATTCTCATGGAGATGTGTGTGGTAGGAAGTGTACTTCATTTCTGTGGAAGACCTGGAGTCTCTGGTCATCGTTCCAAGCATTTAAGAGCAGAAGAATGCCATTTTCATAGCAATGGGGTAAATGGACATTCTAAAGCCATTTCAAATGAACATCCTTGTATTCTACCACGGAAAGCAGCTAGCTGTTCATTTTGATACAAGTTATCCTAACTCTGTGTATGGAAGCAGCATGGACAGTCTCTTCACACATGCTGTGATTTGAAACACTATTCCCATTTTCAGGCATCTCATAGGAAGTGTGCTGCGTGTCAGATGAAGACCCAGATTCACGGGTAATATGTCTCAGCTTCTAAGTATGGAGGAAGGGCCCTTTCCAACAAATGAGTTGGTTCGAGGACATAACAGTGTCTCAAGTGAACAGACTTCCGCTGTATGAAAGATAGCAGCTACATGCTCAGTTGTGTACGGGTGAGGTTTACTCTGTGTATGGAAGCCTTATATACAGTTTGCCTTCATAGCCCTCTACTAGGCAGTGTTTTCTCACAGAGATAAATCTTCAAGGTTGTGCAATGCCTTCATGATTAGAGCCGGATTCTCTGGTAATTCCTCAAAGAATCCCAGTGGAGAAAAAGGCCGTGTTCGTAGCAAGTGGGTCAATCAGCAAAGTAAACATGTCCAAAGCCCGGACGCTTCCATTCTCAAAGAGAAAACAGCTAGAATTTCATCTGTGCTAGGATTGCATAAATCTGTGTATGACAGCCAAAATGACAGTTTATTCTCACTTGCTTCAGTAGTAATAGTCACAGAGAAAATCATCCAGCTGGAAAAGTACGGTGTTCATTTGTAGAAGCAGATGCACAGGTCACTCTCCTAGGCCTCTAAGTGGAGAAGTAGTGAAATTTCGCAGAAAGTGGGAAAATGGAGAGTGTAAAGTTGTCTCATGGTAAAACAATTTAATTCACGGAAAGAAAACATCTAGACGCTCAGAGTGGTACAGCTCTGCTTAAATCTACGTATGGAAATATAATGTACAGGATTTTTTTTTTCCCTTGGCTTCCGTAAGTAAAGGATTTCTCATAGAGCTGCTTCCCCAGGTTGTGTACTGCATTTCCTTTGCAGGATCCCATTGTATGCTGCTACTTGCAAGATACCAAGTGGAGGGGATGGCATTTTCATAGCGAGCGGGGAATTTGACAATATAAAGCTATTTCAAAGGAAAGCACTCCTATTCTCCCAGAGAGAAGAGGTCCATGGTCAGTTGTGTTGAGGATTTTTCAAATCTGGGCATGGAAGCAGTATTTTCAGTGTGTCCTCAGTTCATTGGAATAGCCAAAGTGCCAAACAGAGAAGCATCTTTGTGGAAGAGTACTATCTGGATGATGATCCAGACTCTCGGGTAAGAATTCAGGCTTCTCATTGCAGAAGGTCTGTCATTTCGTACAAAGCGGGTTGGTGGAGAAGCTAAAGTTGTTTCAGTGAAACACTTCTAATCTCTGCAAAAAAGCAACTAGGTGATCAATTGTGTATAGGTTTGCTTCAGTCTCTCTGTGAAAGTCTGATATTCTGTTGGTTCTCACAGGCTACCATGATTAAATAAGTCAAAAGGATGCGCATTTTAGAAGCGCAGTTCGTTTCTGTGGAAGAACTCCAATGTTTTGTGATAGTTCCGTGCTTCTAACGGGAGAGGAAGGATATTTTGGTACAAAGCAGGAAAGTAGACCATAGAGAGCCATTTCAAAGGAATATACCTCTACTCTAAGAGAGAAAGCAGCTACAATTCAGATGTGCACTGGTTAGCTTAACTCTGTGTGAGGGCCCAGAAAGTACAGTCTGTTCCCACATGATTTGATCAGGAAACGCGAGTCACAGCATCAAGTGTGCCCGAGGAAGTGTGTCGAATTTCGGGTGTAGTTCTAGATGGACTGGTAACATGTCTAAGCTTCTAAGGAAAGGGGAAGAGGCATTTTGCTAAAATTGGTTACCTGAGGGCCATAAGAGTGTCCCAAGTGAAAACATTCTATTCGTTGAAAGATAGCAGCTGGCTGTTCAGTTGTGTCCTGGTTGGCTGAACTCTTTCTATGGAAACATTTCAAAGAGTTTGTCTTTGTAGCCTTCTACCCGTAAATGTAGTCTCATAGAGATGCTTGTTCTGGGAAGAGTCCAGTGCTCTGATTTGTAAGCCGATAATCTCGAAGGATTTTCAAGCTTCTAAGTGGAAAAGAAGGACTCCTTCGTAGCAAGCAGGTCAATTGTCAAGGAGAACATGTACAAAGTCAGAACACTCCCATTCTTTGAGATAAATAGCTGGAAATTCACTTGTGTTCAGGATTCGACAAATCTGTGTATAGAAAACAAATGTCCAGTTTGTTCTCACTTGTTTCGATGAGTAGCAGTGGTCGCATGGGAAGCTTCCTTATGCTAGTGTACACACATTCGCTTGTAGAGCCAGATTCACGGGTCACATTTTCAATCTCTAAGTGCAGAAGATTACAATTTCGTGCGAAGCGGGAAAATGGAGACTAAAAAGTTATTCCCATCGAAGACAGTTTAATTCTCAGGAAGAAACAGCTAGATGTTGAGTTTTGTACAGTTTGGCTGAAATCTCTGTATGGAAG
>JAKFHU010001838.1:0-66304 GCA_023783475.1 Daubentonia madagascariensis
TCATTTGAGTCAAAGTTATAAGTGTGCCTATCACCCAGATAGTGTGCATTGTACCTGTTAGGTGTGAATTTACCCATCCTCTCCTCCCCCCTCCCACCTGCTTGGTTTCCGGTGAATGTTATTTCCATATGTGCACATAAGTTTTGATCAATTAGCTCCAATTTAATGGTGAGGAACTGTGATGTTTGTTTTTACATTCTTGTGATACTTCACTGAGAAGAACTGTCTCCAGTTCCATCCAGGTTAATACAAGAGGTATTAGTTCACCATTTTTAAAAAAAAAATCCAGAATATTATGGGGGTACAAACACTTTGGTTACATATGTTGCCTTTGCACTGCCCAAGTCAGAGCTAAAAGTGTGCCTATCTCCCGGACAATGCACACTGCACCAATTAGGTGTGAATTTGCCCAGCCCCTCCTCCACCCTCCCACCTGCCTGACACCTGATATATGTTGCTTCCATATGTGCACATAAGTTTTGATCAACTAGTACCAATTTAATGGTGACTACATGTGGTTCTTGTTTTTCCATTCTTGTGATACTTCACTTCAAAGAATGGGCTCCAGCTCCATCCAGGATAATGCAAGAGGTATTAGTTCACCATTGTTTTCTGTGGTTGAGTAGTACTCCATTGTATACATATACCACATTTTATTAATCCACTCATATATTGATGGGCACTTGGGTTGTTTCTACATCTTTGCAATTGTGAATTGTGCTGCTATAAACATTTGAGTTCAGATGTCTTTATTATAGAACATCTTTATTTCCTTTGGGTAAATACCCAGTAGTGGGATTGCTGGATCAAATGGTAGTTCTACTTTTAGTTCTTTGAGGTATCTCCATATTACTTTTCATAGAAGTTGTACTAATTTGCAGTCCCACCAACAGTGTATGAGTGTTCCTATCTCTCTGCATCCATACCAACATTCACTGTTTTGGGACTTTTTGATATAAGCCAATCTCACTGGAGTTAAGTGATATATCATTGCAGTTTTGATTTGCATTTCCCTGATAATTAGAGTTGTTCAGCAATTTTTCATATGTTTGTTGGCCATTAGTCTGTCGTCCTTTGAAAAGTTTCTGTTCATGTCCTTTGCCCACTTTTTAATGGGGTAGTTTGATTTTTTCTTGCTGATTTTCCTAAGTTCTATGTAGATTCTAGTCATCAGCCCTTTATCAGATGTGTAGCATGCAAATATTTTCTCCCATAGGTTGTCCATAGGTTCATTCTGTAGGTTGCCTATTTGCTCTAATGATAGTTTTCTTGGCTGCACAGAAGCTTTTTAATTTGATCAAGTCCCATTTATTTACTTTTGTTGTTGCTGTGATTGTTTTTGGGGTCTTATTCGTAACTTCTTTGCCTAGGCTGATGTCTATAAGAGATTTTCCAACATTTTCTTCTAGAATTCTTATAGTTTCATGTCTTAGGTTCAAGTCTGTTATCCATCATGAGTTGATTTTTGTGAATGGTGAGAGGTATCGATCCTGTTTCAGTCTTCTACATGTGTATACCAATTTTCCCTGCACCATTTACTGAGTAGGGATTTTTTTCCACAGGGTAGGTATATTTTTATCTCCTTTTTCAAAGATCAGATTGCAGTATGAGTATGGTTTTATATCTGGGTTCTCTGTTCTGATCCATTGGTCTGTGTTTTTCTTCTTTTGCCAGTACCATGCTCTTTTGGTTACTATAGCCTTATAGAGCTTGAAGTCTAGAAAATTGATGCCTCCCGATTTGTTCTTTTTGTTTAAGGTTGTTTTGGTTATGTGGAATCTTCTCTGGTTCCACACAAAGTGTAGAATTATTTTTCCTAGGTATGTGAAAAATGGCATTGGCATTTTAATGGGGATTGCCTTGAATCTGTAGATCACATTGGGTAGTAAAGACATTTTAACAATATTGACTTTGTCAATCCATGAGCATGATATGCTTTTCCATCTGTTTATATCCTCTGCTATTTCCTTCCTCAGTGATTCATGGTTCTCCTGGTAGAGGTCTTTCAACCTCCTTAGTTAAATGTATTCCAAGGTATTTTATTTTCTTTGTTGTTATTGTGAAAAGTATTGAGTCTTTGATTTGGTTCTCAGTTTGACTGTTGTTGGTGTATATGACTGTTACTGGTTTGCACATTGATTTTGTAACCTGAGACTTTGCTGAATTTATTTATCAATTCCAGTATTCTCTTGGCAGAATCTTTGAGGTTTTCTAGATATAAGATAATATCGTCAGCAAATAGCAATAGTTTGACCTCTTCTGCCCCCATTCGGATGCCCTTGATTTCCTTCTGTTATCTGATTGCTCTGGCTAGGACTTCCAGCACTATGTTGAATAGAAGCAGTGATAAGGAGTAACCTGTCTGGTTCCAGTTCTAATCTGGAATGCTTTCAAGTTTTCCCCACTCAGTATGATGTTGGCTTTCAGTTTGTCATATATGGCTTTTATCATTTTGAGGTAAGTCCAGTCTATGCCTATTTTGTTAAGTTTTCTTATCATAAAGGGTGCTGAATTTTGTCAAATGCTTTTTCTGTGTCTATTGAGAGGATCCTATGGTCTTTGTTTTTACTTCTGCTTGAGTGGTAAATTTTTTTTTAACCCCTGCATCTTTGGGATGAACCCTACTTGGTCGTGATGGACTATTTTTTTGATGAGCGTCTGAATTCAAATTGCTAGGATTTTATTGAGAATGTTTGCATCTATATTCATAAAGGATATTGGTCTGTAGTTTTCTTTTTTTGTTGAGTCCTTTCCTGGCTTTGGTATCAGGGTGATGTTGCCTTCATAAAACATGTTGGGGAGGATTCCTTCCTTCTCAATGTTGTGGAATAATTTCTGCATGATAGGCACCAGTTCTTCTTTGTAGGTCTGGTAAAATTCAGGTGTAAAACTGTCTGGTGTGGGACTTTTTTTAAGGAAGGTTTTTCATTGCTGCTTCAATTTCGGTACTTGATATTGGTCTGTTCATGAATTGTATTTTTTCCTGATTGAGCCTAGGGAGGCTCTGTGTTTCTAAGAATTTGTCCATTTCCTCAACTTTTTGAATTTTATGTGCATAGAGATTTTTATAGTATTCAGAGATGATATTTTGTCTTTCTGTGGTATCAGTTGTGATTTCTCCTTTTTCATTCCTGATCGAGGTTTTTAGAGTCCTTTATTTTCTGCTTCTGGTTAATATCGTGAGCGATGTGTCAATTTTGTTTATCTTTTTGAAGAACCAACTTTTTGTTTCATTAATTTTTTGTATCATTCTTTTGTTATTGATTTCATTTATTTCTGCTCTGGGCTTGGTTATTTCTTTTCTTCTGCTGAGTTTGGGATTGGTTTGGTCTTCCTTTGCCAGTTCTTTGAGATGATTGATTCATTATATTTTTGATTTGTGGTCTTTCTGTCTATTGGATGTACACATTTATGGCTATGGATTTTCTTCTTGTGACTGCTTTAGCTGTTTCTGACAGACCTTGATATCTTATGTCCCCTTTATCATTTAGTTCAAAGAATCTTTTGATTTCTATCTTAATTTCCTTCTTGACCTGACTGTTATTCAGCAGTAGGTTGGTTAGTTTCCATGAATTTTTGTAGAGATGAGTGCTTCTGTTGGAGTTGATTTCTAATTTTATTCCACGTTGGCCTGAGAAGATGCAAGGTAAAATTTCTATTTTTTAAAATTTGTTGAGACATGCTTTTGGCCTAGGATCTGATCAATCTTAAAGAATGTTCCATGCACTGATGAGAAGAACATATATTCAGTGGATTTTGGGTAGAATATTCTATAAATGTCTGTTTGGCCCATTTGTTTCAGAGTTCTGTTCAAGACCATTGTTTCTTTGTTTATTTTCTGTTTGGAGGATCTGTCCTGTTCTATCAGAGGGGTGTTGAATTCCCCAGCTATTATAGTGCTGCTGTTTATCATTTTGTTTAGATCAAGTGGGATTTGCTTTATGAATCTGGGCACACCTGTGTTAGGTGCATAATTATTTGGAATTGTTATGTCTTCTTGTTGGATTGCTCCCTTTACCATGATATGATGACCATCTTTGTCTTTCTTTACTTTTGTTGATTTGATGTCTGTGTTATTTGACATGAGAACTGCTACACCAGCTTTCTTTTGGTTTCCATTTGCATGGAATATGGTTTTCCATCTCTTCACCTTGAGTCTGAATGAGTCCTTGTGGATCACATGTGTTTCCTGGAGACAGCAGATACTTGGCTTGTATATTTTTTATTCATTCAGCCAGCCTTGTCTCTCGAATGGGCAGTTCAAGCCATTCACATTTATTGACAGTATTGATAAGTGGTGTAGATTTCTGTTCCTCCTGTTGTGTAGAACTTTATTGCTCTGTTTTACCTCTTGAGCCATTGTGATGACTGGCCTCTGACCTTTAGCTTGTAGGGTTTTTTATACTCGTGGGTGTCCATTGTGCTGATCTATGTATAGTGTAGGTCTGAGTACTTCCTGCAGGGAAGGTCTGGACTTGGCGAATTGCCTCAGAGTTTGCTTTTCTGGAAAAGACTTAATTTCTCCATAAAATGTAAAACTTAGTTTTGCAGCATACAAAATTCTAGGCTGGTGGTTGTTTTGTTTAAAAAGATGGAAGATGGGGACCCACTTGCTTCTGGCTTATACAGTTTCTGCTGAGAAGTTGCTGTTATACTTTTGGGTTTTCCCTTGTAGGTCAGTTGTTGCTTACATCTAGCTGCTTGTATAATTTTCTCTTTCACTTTGAAGTTGGCCAGGTTAAATACTACATGTCTTGGAGGTGTCCTATTTGCTATGAATCTTCCTGGAGTTCGATGACCATTTTGTATCTGGATGTCTAGATCTCTGGTGATACTGGGGAAGTTTTCCACAATAATTCCCTCAATTAGATTTTTCATGCTTTCAGCACTTTCTTCTTCTCCCTCAAGGATACCTATAATTTGTATGGTTTTTTTTTTTGCTTCGTGTAGTCTCGTATCTCTCTAAATGATTTCTCTGCCCTTGTTGTTCTCTTCTCTGCCTCTTTAAATCATTGGGTTAGCTCTAGAGCCTTGTCTTCAAGGTCTGAGATTCTTTCTTCTCCTTGGTTTAATCTGTTGCTGAAACTTTCTGCTGCATTTTGAAAATTCCTGAATAATTCTTTCATTTCTTTAAGGTCTATCATATCCTCCCTAATTTTGTCAAGCTCTGTAGTGACTTTTTCATTTATTTCCTAAATATTTTTTGGGCTTCTTTCTGTTGTTTTTCACCTTTCTCTTCAATTAAATTCATCTTATTTGCCATAGACAGGCCACTCGCCAGGTTGACCAGAAGCAGAAAGGAAAGGACTCTAATAAGCTCAATTAGAAATGAGAAAGGAGAAGTCACAACTGATACCATGGAAATACAAAACATCATCTTCGAATACTACAAAAACCTCTATGCCTACAAACACATTCATATTCTGAATTCCATTTCTGTCGTTTCAACAATTTCCTTGTAGTTGGAGTACACTGCTTTAGCTCCATTGTAATCCCTTTGGGGTGTTTATCTGTTTTGATTTTTCACGTTGCCAGGGTTCTTTTGCTGGTTTCTTCTCATCTGAACCCTCTTTTCTCAACTCAGGGCTACTAGGTTTGCAGGACTCCTGTTCCTTGCTGGGAACTCTCCAGATAGTTGTAGGATGTTCAAGTTGGGAGCTGGAAGAGACTCTCTTCACTGAGGCTGATAATGTGGGGATTGCTCTACCCAGGGTATTCCCCACAGAGGTAACCGTGGCAGCTAGATAAGGTTGTCATGGGTTTCGGCATTGTGGGCATTTCCTCAAAGTAGTTTGCACTGTGCTGGCAGCTTGAGGCTGTGGGTCCCCACTGGGGCATTGGACTTTGCAGCAGCTCTTCCAGCCCTGCTTTGATGGTGGAGGCTCTGGTGTGGGGTTTTGGGGTCCTGGTGCAGTGCTGGTGACTTGGGGGTGGTGTCTCGGTCCTGGTGGGAGTTTTGGAGGCACAGGGGTAGAGCCTCAGGCTCTGGCATGAGAGCCTCAGAGCTGGGACTGGCGGGGAGCCTTGAGCAGAACCTCTGGGCAGGGCCTCTGAGCCAAAAGTGGGGCCGTGCAGATGGTGAGCTGATCCGACCTGGATGGCAGGGTCAGGATCAAGCAGGCAGGAGGCAATTGTGGCCTGGAGGGCGGAGTCCTGGCAAGCAAGCAACAGGCTGCTCCACAGGCACAAGGGTCCAGTGAATGCTAAGTCAGGCAAGCTGAGGTTGGCTCTTGTGGCCCTTGGACTGTGGAACTCTCCATGCTCCTCTTGGGGCCTGCCTTAGTGACCACCCAAAGCCACCCCAGTCAGAGCCCTCTGCTCCCTGGCATGAAAGCCTCTGAGTTGGGACTGGGGTGGAGCCAGAAGCAAAGCCTCTGAGCAGGGCCTCTGAGCCAGAAGCAGTGCTGTGCAGATGGCAGCCTGATCCAACCTGGAGGTGGGGGTCAGGGCCATGCAGGCAGAAGGCAGCTGGGGCCTGGAGTGCAGATTCAAGGCTGAGCAAGCAGTATGCTGCTCCTTAGGCACAGGGGTCCTGCATATGCCAGGTCAGGTGTGCAGAGGTCGCAGCTCTCCATGTCCCACATAGGACCGGCTAAAGCAGTAGCCCAAGGCCTTTCAGGTCAGAGCCTGCTGCTCTCCAGCATGAGAGCCTCCAAGCCGGCACTGGGGTGGAGCCAGAAGCAAAGCCACTGAGCAGGCACTCTGAGCCAGAAGCGGGGGCAGATGGTGGTTGGGGCTGACATGGAGGGCAGGGTCAGCGCCAAGCAGGCAGGAGGCAGTCAGGGCCGGAGGGCAGAGCCTTGGCCAAGCAAGCAGCAGGCTGTTCGCAGGCATCAAGTGCCTGCAAATGTCAAGTCAGGCAGGCTGAGGTTGGTTCCGGGGGCTGAGGGACCACAGAGCTCTCTATACTCCACTCAGGGACTGCCAAAGCAGCCACCCATAGCTTCTCAGATTGGAGCCTACTGCTTCCTGGCATGTGAGCCTCTGAGCTGGGACTGGGGCAGAGTCAGAAGCAAAGCCTCTGAGCAGGGCCCCCAAGCCAACAGCGAGGCCATGCAGATGGCAGATATTGAACTGACCTGGAGAGCAGGGTTGGGGCCAAGCAGGCAGAAGGCAGCTGGGGCCTGGAGTGCAGATTTGAGGCTGAACAAGTAGTAGGCTGCTCCCCAGGCAGAGGGGTCCTGCGGATGCCGGGTCAGATGTGCAGAGGTTGTAGCTCTCCACATCCCACCCAGGACTCGCCGAAGTGGTCGCCCAAAGCCTCTTGGTTCAGAGCCTGCTGCTTTCTGGTCAGTTCCCATGCCCAGGTCCTGCTGTGCTCCAGGGGTGAAGCACCTGGCCTCAAGTTCCAGGATATGGCTCCCAGGAAGCCACAAGGTCAGTCCACTCCTTCCCCAGTCTGGTGTAGACCTGGTACGGTACACCCAAGAGTTCAGGATGCCTTTAGCTGTTGCCTGAACCCTACATTTCCTGTTGTCTGGTGCAGCGGCTCTGCACAGACTCCAGGCAGGTCTCGGTCTGAGCAGGTAGGAGGTCTGTTGGGGTGGTGGGAGCCATCTTGCAGTTTACTCTGCACTGCGCCAGCAGGGCAACCACAGTGCTCTTGCACTCTATTCTCCTATTGTTCTCCTTGTGTTCTCTGATCTTGTTGTATGTATCACCCTGTCACCTTTTTCCCCACACTGAGTGTCCTAAGTTGCTCCTCTGTGAATTCACAATGCTGCTTCAGAGAGGAGCGATTCTGTTTGTAGGTTGGTACCTGCACCTTTCACCTCTTTCCCTGGGAGTGGAGTGCTGGCAGGCTGCCTCTAGTCTGCCTTTTCTTTCTCAATATATTTTATTTTCATTTTCATTCAGTTCAATATCTTTTTAATGGTCCTTGAGACTTATTCCTTAACATATGAATTGTTTAGAAGGGTGTTTGGTTTCCAAGGCTTTGGAGATTTTCCTGTTGTCTTTCTGTTTTTGATTTCTAGTTTGATTCCATTGTGGTGAGAAAACACATTTTGTATGGTTTCAATTCTTTTAAATTTGTTGAAGTTTGTTTTGACCAAGGATGTGGCCTATCTTTGTATATATTCTATGGGCACTTGAAAAGAATGTGTATTCTCCTGTTGTTAAGTGGAGTGGTCTATAAATATCAATTATGCCCTCTTGGTTGATGGTGTTTTTGAGCCTTTCTGGTTTTCTGCCTAGTAGTTCTGTTATTGAGAGGGTGATCTTGAAGTCTCTTGAATCTATAAGTTTATACCTTTTCCCCCAAATTTGGAATTTTTTAGCTCTTATTGATTTGAATACTTTTTCAGCCATCCCTTTTATCTCTTCTCCTTCTGGAACTCCAACAACAGAGATAATCGGTTTGTCATATTCCTACAGGTTTCTGAGGCTCTGTTCATTTTTTTCCAGTCTATTTTCTCTCTGTTCAGATTGGGTAATTTACGTTGCTACAGCCTCAAGTTTACTACTTCTTTTCTTTGCCCCTTCCATTCTGCTATTGAACCCATCCATTGGGTTTTTTATGTTGGTTATTGTATTTTTCAGTTCTAACTTTTTCATTTAGCTCTTTTTATGTCTTCTATTTCTTTGTTGAGATTTTCTATTTCTCAGCTTAGGCTATATTTGAATTGTTTCAAGCATGTTTGTAATTTCTCATTGAAGCATTTTTATTATGGCAGATAATTCTAATATTTTTGTCATCTTGGTGTTGGTGTTTGTTGATTGTCTTTTCTCATTCAAGTTGGTATATTTCTGGTTCTTGTTATGAAGTGTGATTTTGTTTCATATTGTGACATTTTGGGTATTATGTTATGTACTCTGGATCTTATTTAAATCTTCTGTTTTAGCAGGCTTGCTGGAAGGGGAAAGGGAATGCTATCTCATGACTGCCAGGGGAGGGTGGATGTCTACATTCCCCACTCAGCCTCCAATGAGACCCCAGTGGGAAGTGGTGCCTTGTTCCTTCTACACAGGGCTAGAAGTTCGTGCTCTCTGCTAAGCCTCTGCCAATACCACCCTGGAGGGAGGGTGGGGTGGTCACCTTGCTACTACTCCCATGTGTTCCCCATTGACATCATTGGAGGATATTCTCTACTATTGGTTGGGGATGCATGTCCTAGGTCCATACTTGGCCTTCTCTGCCATCATCTGGTGGGCAGGAAGGGATGCCTAGTTACTGTGGGGCAAGAATGGAAGTCTAAGTCTAGGATCCCCACTAGGACTTTGTTGACTGGGGTGGGATTTGGGCCACAGTTTTTTATGTGGTTGTTGGCAGGAGTAGAACAGTTATTTTATGAAATTTTTCTGTCTTGCTAGGCTACCCCTTTTTGGTTCTTTGGTTAGAAAAGCTCTTTGGGCTTTTTGTTTATTTGTTTGTTTTTACCCATTTGTTTTACGTAGGTTGCTGGCTTCTCCAGTGTCCAATCTAGGATATATGAGGCATAAAGAAAACCCAGGGAACTCATGACTGTGTCATTCCTCAGGTCCCAAGGTCTCTAACGGGTCTGCCTTCTTCTTTCCACTTTTCAGAGTCTTCTTATGATTGTTTTATAATGTCTAAAGTTTTTAGCTATACTTAGTGGGCAGAGTATGGAAAAGTACATCTGCTTCATCTTGTCCAGAATGAGATGTCTAATACTGTTTTGTAGGCATCATTTTTTTTCTCCTTCTAGAGCCCTGGCTTTGCTCTCATTGTCCTTTCTTACCGGACTACCTTCTTCTTCTTAGCTCTGCCCAGTCCATGTAGAGCAGAAGCTTTTTCTGCCTCCCTGGAGAAGCTGCTCTCTCTTCAATCTGAGTTCCAGGCTCATCCCCTTGGCTTCATCATGGAAACGGTTTTCCTGGAGACTTAGAGACAGAGTTTTTGCTACATACACATCATTAAGGCTTATTTGTTCCCTCCTCTGAGGCACGCACCATATTTACACATATATATGCAACTCAGAATCATGACTACTGGGACCACAATTTTGGAATGCCCATAGAGTATGAGTATGAGGGCCAACCAGAGGGAAAGTTAGCCTAGGAATGTAAGGGTCTGTGTCCTTTCCTTGGCTCAACACTGCTTGTCTCTCAACCCCCAACTAAATTTTTATACATGCAAACTTTCTACCCACCTGTTTCTGTGGTAGCAAAAGGTGAAACCACTTCTGTCTGAACTGTATATTGATCTCTTTATCCAGGAATTAAAAAGATTAATGATCTTTGATGGAGAAGGAGGGCAGGGCCAGTAAAGAAGTTATGTGGACTGGCATGTGGGCCACCCAGTTTGGGGTAGGAAATGACACAGACTGTTGAACTACAGAGTTCAGAGAGGAATCTTGGCAGACTGACTGCAAAGGAGATAATGTGTTAATTCCCTTTGAGGAATCCTGGCCCGCCCATGATGTTGTGTTGCAGGCCATTCCAGTTGGATTTGGCAGTGAATTATTCAACAGAAAGCACATAGGTTGCTGGGCTTGGAAAATGTCACTACCAGATTCTCCTTAGCCTTGCCAAGCTTGGCTTGGTGGCATGTTGAAGTCCAGTTACTTTAAGAAAATGAATAGCAGTAGGGTTGTGGGATGCTACTTGGGACCTGCAAATACTCCAAGGCTGGGCTGGGAGCTCTTTCTTCTTTGCCCAGAGTGCACCTGGCATATTCAAGCTGAACTTTCTTCCTTTTTTCTCTTCCGTTTGATCTTAACTTCTGGGGCCTCAAAGAATGTTAGAGCTTGGCCTACTCCCACCTCAATTTTAAAGAAGATGAAAATAAGGCACATAGGAGGGAAGGAAGTACCCTATATTAGGTGATACAGCTAGTTAGTGGCAGAACTGGAACTAGAACCCATGTCACCTGACTGTTTGTGCCATGTTCTTTCTACTATACAATGCTGCCTCTAATGTTTTCTCAACTGCATACCAAAATGAGATGCTTGCTCATTTTTTCCCCCAGACATTTTTCTCTCACTTCATTTGTGCTTATGACAGACTGTAAGCAAACCCACTGTGTGGGCTTTGGTCCATTTAGAGCAGAGGTGGAGAAACATTTTATTGTCAAGGGCTGTTGACATGGAAAAAACACAGACACAGAAAAAAAAATCAATAAAAATTAGTATTAGTGAAAGCAAGTTAGTTTTTATTTTTAAAAGCAAAATAAAAAATCTAAAGCATGCAACTCATTCACTTTTCAAGCTAGTGACCAGGAACATAAAATTCTATTTAATAAACATGTCATGGTAGTGAAAATGTAACATCTGCATTTGCCAAGTCAAAGAGTAAATCATTTTACTTATCCATTTCTTGAAGCAAAAGAATTTAAAAAATAGCCAGTCTGGATTTTTCAAGAAGGATAAATGTTTCTAGATTTTTAAAAAACAATATTCTATTTCCAACCTGAGTACTGGAACCACATGCATCATTGAAATCCTTTCTATCATCATTCTTGATGAAAAAAACTTTATTTCCTCCTCTGAAATGTGGGGGTGCAATCAAGGGGTCCTATTTTCTTTCACAAAGAAAATATATTTCTATAGTGTCATATCTCTTGTATTCTTTAGGATAGCATTGCTGAAGATGTTTGGAGTTGTATTGTACTTTTATGGCTTGGGCATTTAGTATCAATAGGCTAGCGGATTAGGTGACATTTAGATACGTTCTGGGTCACGTTAAAGAGCTAGAGGTTCTTCACTTTAGGAACAACGAGACAAAATACTGCCTGAGGTTTTTTGCAGGCAGTTGTATTTGCAATCCCCCAAAAGCAATGTTTTCTGGATACCATTCTTACCTATCCTGACTCCCTATTTGACTGCATTACACTGGAAAGTGAAATAGATTATGTAAATGTAGGAAAAAAAGACTGAGGCTGGGAAGTGTGTGGTGAGAAACGCTTTTTTTCTTTGACAAGATGTATTGCTGATAGTCAAAGGGATTGTGTTCTTATTCCCAGATCTCCTCTTCCCTACATCCTACCCCCAAACACACACACACACACACACACACACGCACTCACACACACGTGCACATGTCAGGGCTTCTGGCAGGGCTTAAAATGGCACCATTTAGTTTAATAGTTGGAAGTTTTGCTAGCAGAAAAAGGATCCCTAGAGTAGATAAACTTATACTGGAGTACAAATTCATCATGCTCGGCTTCTAGGTGGAGCTCCCTAGGATCTTACCTTTTCCCAGGATGCCAGTCCTAAGGCAAAACTCTAGTCATCCTCTGTAGGTATGCTGATCTGATGAATATCTTCTTCTAGAAAAAAGGTGTGCTACATAGTATGCCAATCAAAAGATGAAGAAAAGTGTCTGCATTTCTAAGGGACTCTTTTGTCATTGCAGTAGTAATGTGGCCTGGATTTTAGAATGATACTGATTTTGTTGGAAGACTGGCTCAGCTACATACGACATGCAAGCTCTGTGACCTTAGGAAAATGGCATGCCTTCTCTGAGATCAGTGCACTCATCTATAATATGGATGTGATAGTACCATGTTACAGGAAATGTTACTTTGGTATAGTCACTGCTCAGTAAATTGCAGCTTATCATTATTAATATTTTCATATATCTACAAGGAGGCTCAATGATTATAGCAATCTCCTTCCTTATCTTCCAAAGTGGTTGTCCCTCTTCACGGGCACATGAATTTGTAAAATCCTCTAACTGACTTGACTGCCTGTTCCTCTTGAGTCTTCTCTAGTGCTCTTGGTCTTCATTTAGGAGTTTAGCAGATGTATTAATTTTTCTGTGAGATGCTAATCAAACTACCAGGTCTTTATTGAGACAAACTATGCACCCAGCCTGTACATAGAGTGCATGCGATTGGGAGAGTTCAGAGATACCAAAGAGCAAAAGTATGTTACTTAATGTCTGTCTAGTTCCTGTGCACAAAGAATAAGTAAACTTTTCCTTTGGAGGGTTCAGGAGAGGCTCTGTTAAAAGTGAGGGCTTTGATCTGAGATAATCTGGGTAGAGAGTCTGAGGAGATAGTGTCACTTAGGGCAGTGATTTCCAAACTTTGCTGCCCATCAAAATCTGGGGAGCTTTCCAAACATACTGAGTCAGAATCTCTGGGAGTGGGGCTTGCAATCTGTATGATTAACAAGCCCACCAAGTGATTCTTATGTAGCCAACTCAGAGACCAGAGTTTGTGAGAGCAGAGTTTCATGGTTGAGTCACAGAGTTGGGGGTGGAGTTCCTTCATGAAGGCAAGATAGAAATGAGTGCATAGGAAGAATAGTCCATCCCAAATGGAACAACCTTTGAGGTTAGTGGGGGGTTTGAGAAGGCAGTGATTCAGTATGAACTGAAATATTGAGCTGCTGATGTTGGTTCCTGGTGAGAACAGGGAGATATCACTGAGAATGAGTCACAACAATTGTCCGGCTACAAAGAGAAGATTGTTGAATTGTTTGTCAAGTCTTTGCTTTTGCCTCCTTGAACTGAAGAGCTGCAGGGAGCTTGGTTTCATCTGCCCAACTTACCCCCTCTAAGTTGCAGCTACAGACTGACAACTCTCCACCCTTGATTCTTTAACCAGGAGTATACATTCAGCTGAAAACTTAGGCTCTGGTGTGTTTCTGGTCATTTGCTTTTACCTTAAATCAAAGGACCTTGCTTTGTTCCTCTGTGTGGCTGTTATCCTATCTCTAATAGTGTACACAATTCTGCTTGGGGGTGTGTGTGTGTGTGTCTTAGTCTGTTTTGGGATACTATAACAAAATACCTTATACTGGGTAATTTATATACAACAGAAATTTTTTGCTCACAGTTCTGGAGGCTGAAGAGTTCAAGATCAAGGTGCCAGCAGAATTCATTTGGTGAGGGCTCGTTCTCTGCTTCAAAGATGGCATCTTGTTGTTGTGTCCTCACAAGATGGAAGGGAGGGTCAAGGGAGCTTATTCCAGTCTCTTTTATAAGGGCATCAATCCCATTCATGGGGATAAAGTCCTCATGATTCAATCACTTCCCAAAGGTCACACTATCATATTGGGTATTAGGTTCCAATATATAAATTTGAGGAGGATACCAACATTCAGACCATAGAAGTAAGCTTGGAGAAGTACCTTTCCATCCAAGATGTAGGGGTTATGTACCTCTGTACTGAGAGCATCTGGAGATTTCCATTAGGTCCTGAATGATCTACTTGTCTGTGACCATAGGAAGAGTCTGGAACCAGAGCTGCATGCTTCTGGGAGAATCATACAACCCTGTATAGTAGTGTTCTAGAAAATTCCCATTTCAGTGAGGCCTATAGCACTGTTCAGTAATCCTATTAATTAAGGTGGCCAGGATTGGGACTTCTCAAACTTTGAATCCCATCGTGCAGAATTCTGAGGCTTATATACAAAGGGTACACTCTAGGAAAATGCACACTTTAGTAGTAACTAGTGCTTTGACTCTATAAATCATAACATATCATTCTACTCTGGTGAACTGAGCTGGACCATGTTTGAACTTTAAAGACTGTTCACTTGGGCCAATGGTTCTCAAACTTGAGCATGCATCAGAATAACCTGAAGGGCTTTTTAAAACACAGATTTCTGGGTGCTACCTCCAGAGTTTCTAATTCAGCAGGTCTGAGGATTTGTGTATCTCCAAAGTTCCCAGGTGAAGCTGATTCTATTGTGTGGGGAACCAACATTGAGAACCATTGGCCTAGGCTATAGGGAAGGTGAAGTGGTTTGTTAATTGATCGTTCTCTCTGGGCCATATTCCAGTCTTATGGTGCCTACCCTAGGCCTCCTTTATTCTGGTCCTGTTAGGCTTTTTAGAGGTAGTGATGGTAGTGGGGCTTTTGTTAAGCAACCCTAGGCCTACTTTATTTCATAAGTCATATGGAAGGGAAGAGAGAAAGCATCCAATTTAATCATACCCTAAGGAAGACAGAGCTTTGGATCTTCCTGCTCCTCCCATGAAAAGCTCCTCTCCCTACTAACAAGGTCTCCTTGACACATATAAGACCTGTTTTTTTTTTTTTTTTTTTCCTGGAGAAGGGAAAGAATGATGGGTGATGATTTGGGCCTTTAATAAAGGTTGGACTGTGTGGCCAATACTCTGCTACATTTTATTCCTTCTCTGTTGACTCAGATGGCTCTGTCAGCCAGGTCTGTGATCAGCCAAGTTTGTTGCTATCACATTGAGGGAGGAGATCAATATTGTTTCAGAAAAAAAATTTCTTATAGCTCTATGAGGCTGCTTTCCATTCCTCTTTTATGTTTTGTCAATCCACCTTGGACCAATGGGATTAGTAGGACAGTTCAAGGCATTTTACAAATGTATCCTTTGATGTTAGTCCCCAGAAGACATTATAAGAATTGAGTTTACTCCAAAGCCATCTTTTATACTAAGTCAAAAAGGCACATTTACCATATCATAATATGCATATTTCTTCAACCCAACTGGCTAGTCAGTTATTCAACATGCACAAAATAATGGCATCAATGTAGCCTAAACAATAAAATGCCAGCTCTGTAAAATACCCCACATTTTGTCCATCACACTGTAGAATTTTTTAATGTATCTTCATCTTATTTATTCATTTTCATTTATATCCTTTTCCAGCTTTATTGTGGTATTATTGACAAATAAATATTGCATATTTAAGGTATACAAGGTAGTGTTTTATTTATTTATTTATTTATTTATTTTCATTTCAGAATATTAAGGGGGTACAAACACTTTGGTTACATATATTGCCTATGCACTGCCCAAGTCAGAGCTACAATCATGAATATCCCCCAGACAGTGTGCCCCGAACCCATTAGGTGTGAGTTTTCCCATCCTTTCTACCCCCCTCCCACCTGCCTGACCCCTGATGAATATCATTTCCATGTGTGACATAAGTATTGATCAGTTAGTACCAATTTGTTGGTGAGTACCAGTGGTGCTTTTTTTCCATTCTTGTGATACTTCGCTTCGAAGAATGGGCTCTAGCTCCATCCAGGACCTACAGAATGGGAGAAGACAATCTACAGAATGGAAGAAAATATTTGCATGCTACACATCCGATAAAGGGCTGATATCCAGAATCTGTACAGAACTTAGGAAAATCAACAAGAAAAAAATCAAACAATCCCATTAAAAAGTGGACAAAGAACATGAACAAGGTAATGTTTTGAAAAACATAAACATTATGAAATGATTACCACATCAAGCTAATTAAAATATCCATCACCTCAAATAGTTATCATTTTTTTAAAAAAATAATTTTAAAATTTTTACTTTCTAAGATTTAAGGAATAGTTGACAAATAAAAATAGTACATATTTATCATATTTATGGTGTACAATGTAATGTTTCCATGTATGTTTACATTGTGAAATGGTTAAATCAGGCTAATTAACATATTGATCACCTCACATAGTTATTTTTTATTGTGAAAACACTATCTTAGCAATTTTCAAGTATACAATGCATTATTATTAACTATAGTCCCCATACTGTACAATAGATCTCCTGAACTTATTCATCCTGTCTAACTGAAACTTTGTAACCTTTAACCAACATCTCCCCATCCCCCAACCCCAGCCCTAGCCCCTGGAAACCACTCTTCTATTCTCTGCTTCTCTGTATTTGACTTTTTTAGATTCCACATATGAGTGGTATCATACAATATTTGTCTTTCTCTGTCTGGCTTATTTCACTTAGCATAATGTTATCCAGCTTCATACATGTTGTTGCAAAGAGTTTCCTTCTTTTAAAAGGTTGGATAGTATTCCATTGTGCAGATATACCACATTTTCTTTATTCATTCATCTGGGCACATAGATTGTTTCATGTCTTGGCTATTGTGAATAACGCTGCAGTGAACATGGGAGTGTAGATATCTCTCCAAGACAGTGATCTTATTTACTTTGGATATATACCTGAAAGTGGGATTGATGGATAATATGGTAGTTCTATTTTTAATTTTTGAGAAAGCTCCATATTGTTTTCCATAATGGCTGTACCAATTTACATCCCCACCAACAGTGTGTAAGGGTTCCTTTTTCTCCACATCCTTGCCAACATTTGTTATCTTTGGACTTATTTTTGATAGTAGCCTTTTTAACAGGTATGAGGCAATATCTCACTATTGTTTTTGATTTGCATTCCCCTGATGATTAGTGACGTTGAGCATCTTTTCATATACCTGTTGGCCATTTGTATGTCTTTTTTGGAAAAGTGTTCAGGTCTTTTGCTCATTTTAACGATTGGGTTATTTGGGTTTTTTGGATTGTTTTTATTTTTGTTTATGGTTTTTTATTTTGCTATTGAGTTGCATGAGTTTCTGATATATTTTGGGTACTAACTCCTTATTGGATATATGGTTTGCAGATATTATCTCCCATTCCATAGTTTGCCTTTTCATTTTGTTGATTGTTTCCTTTGATGTGCAGAAACTTTTTGGTTTGGCGTAGTCCAATTTGTTTATTTTTGCTTTTGTTGCCTGTGATTTTGATGGCATATCCAAAAAATCATGTCTAAGAAAACATCAAGGAGCTTTCTCCTGTATTCTCTTTGAGGAGTTTTATGGTTTCAGGTCTTAGGCTTAAGCTTTTAATCCATTATGAGTCAATTTTTGTGTAAAGTGTAATATAAAGGTCCAATTTCATTCTTTTGCATGTGGAGATCCCATTTTCCCAGCACAATTTATTGAAGAAACTATCCTTTCTCCATTGTGTATTTTTGGCACTTTTCTTAAAGATTAGTTGATGGTATATGTGTGGATTTATTTCTGGTCTCTCTATTCTGTTCCATTGGTCTATATGTCTGATTTTATGCCACTACCATACCATTTTGAATATGATAGGTTTGTAGTATAATTTGAAATCAGGACATGTGTACCTCCAGCCTTTTTTTCTTGTTCAAGACTGCTTTAGCTATTTGGGATCTATTGTGGTTCCATACAGATTTTAGGATTCTTTCTTTCTGTTTCTGTGATAAATGCCATTGAAATTTTGATAGGGATTTCATTGAATCTGTAGATTGCTTTGGGTAGCACAGATATTTTTGACTCTATTGATTTTTCCAATCTATGAACATGGGTTATCTTTCCATTTACTTGTATCTTCTTCAGTTTCATCAATGTTTTATAGTTTTCAGTGTACAGGTCTTTCATCTCCTTGGTTAAATTTATTCCTAAGTATTTTATTTTTTTTTGATGATATTAGAAATGAAATTGTTTTCTTAATTTCTTTTCTGGATAATTTGTTGTTAACATATATGAATGCAACTGATTTTTGTATATTGATTTTGTATTCTGAAAATTTGCTGAATTTATTAGTTCTAACAGTTTTTTTCTGGTTGAATCTTTAGGGTTTTCTATATATAAAATCATGTCATCTGCAAACAGACAATTTTACTTCTTCCTTTCTGTTTGTGATGCCTTTTTTTTCCCTTGCCTAATTGCTCTGGACAGCACTTCTAATACTATGTTGAAAGAAGTGACAAGAGTAAGCATCTTTGTCTTGTTCCTGGTCTTAGAAGAAATACTTTCAACTTTTCACCATTGATTCATGATGTTACGTGTGTGCTTGTGATATATGGCCTTTATCTATTTAGATACATTCATTCTATACCTATTTTGTTGAGTTTTCTTTTTCTCAGAAAGGGTGTTGAGTTTTATCAAATGCTTTTTATTCATTTATTGAAGATGATCATATGATTTTTATCCTTCATACTATTAATGTGATGTGTCACATTTATTAATTTGTATATGTTGAACCATCCTTGAATCCCAGGAACTAATCTCACATGATTATGTTGTATGATCCTTTTAATGCACTGTTGAATTTGGTTTGCTAGTATTTTGTTGAGGATTTTTGCATTTATGTTCACCAGGGATATTAGCCTGTTGTTTTGTTTTGTTTTTGTAGTGTCCTCATTTGGCTTTGGTATCATGGTAATACTGGCCTTGTAAAATGAGTTTGGAAGTGTTGCCTTCTCTTCAATTTTTTGGAAGAGTTTGAGAAGGATTGTATTAGGTATTCCTTACATTTTGGGAGAATTTACCAGTGAATCTCTCTGGTCTTGGGCTTTACTGTGTTGGGAGATTTTTGATTACTGATTCAATCTCCTTACTTGTCATTGATCTCTTCAGATTTTCTACTTCTTCATGATTCAGTCTTGGTAGGTTGTCTATTCCAGGAATTTATCCATTTCTTTAGGTTCCCCAGTATGTTGGCATATAACTATTCATAGTAGTCTCTTATGATCATTTGTATTTCTGTGGTATAAGTTGTAACATATCCTCTTCATTTCTGATTTTACTTATTTGAGTCTTCTTTTTTTAACTCTCCCTAAAGTTCATCAATTTTATCTTTTCAAAAATCCAACTGTTTGTTTCATTGATCTTTTCTATTGTTTCTCTAGTCACTATTTCACTTATTTCTCTGCTGATCTTTGTTATTTTCTTTGTTCTGCTAACTTTGGGCTTATTTTATTCTTCTGTTTTTAATTCCTTGAGGTGGAAAGTTAGGTTGTTTAAGTTCTTTATTTTTCTTAATGTTGGCATTTATAGCTATAAACTTCCCTTTAGAACATATTTTGCTTTATCCCATAACTTTTGCTTGCTGTGTTTCTACTTTTGTTTTTCTCAGGATATTTTTTGATTCTCCTTTTGATTTCTTCTTTGACTTACTGGTTTCTCAGGAGCATGTTATTTGATTTCTACATATTTGTGAATTTTTTTGGTTTTCTTCCTGTTATTTATTTCTAGTTTCATACCCTGGTGGTCAGAAAAGAAACTTGATATGGTTTAAATCTTCTTATATTTAAGACTTGTTTTGTGGCCTAACATATGATCTATCCTGAGAATGTGCTGAAAAGAATGTGTGTTCTGTTGCTTTTGGACAGTATGTTCTATATATGTCTGTTAGGTCTATTTGGTCTATAGTGGTGTTAAATTCCACTGTTTTCTTACTGATATTCTTTCTGGATGTCTACTCATTGCTAAAAGTGGGGAATTGAAGACCCCTACTATTGTTGTATTGCAACCTATCTCTCCTTTCAGATCTATTAATATTTACTTAATATACTTAGGTGCTCTGATGTTAGGTGTATATATATGTACAATTTTTGTATCCTCTTGAGCACTTTATTATTGTATAATGACTTTTTGTCTCTTTTGACAATTTTTGACTTAAAGTCTCTTATGCCTAATATAAATATAGCTACCTTTGACCTCTTTTGGTTACCATTTGTATAACATACCTTTCTTGATCTCTTCACTTTCAGCCTATGTGTGTCCTTACAGGTGAGATCAGTCTCTTATAGGCAAGATATAGTTGGGTCTTGTTTTTTTTTTTAATCTATTCATACACTATATGTCTTTTGATTGGAGAATTTAATCCCTGTACATTTGAAGTAATTAATGATAGGTAAGGACTTACTATTGTCATTTTGCTGTTTTCTGACTGTTTTGTAGTTCTTTTGTTTTTTCCTCCCTTTCTTGCTGTCTTCTTTTGTGATTTGATAACAGTTTGTTAAAATAACTTTGATTTTTTCTTTTTCATCTTTTATGTAGCCACTACAGGTTTTTGCATATTGTTCACCATAAAACTTCCATAAAGCATCTTATAGTTGTAACAGTCTATTTTAAGCTGATAACAACTTAACTTTGATCACATACAAAAACTTCACACTTTTACTTTCACTCCCTCCACATTTTATGTTATTGATGTCACATCAATAACAATGTAACATCAGTAACAATGTAACATCATGAGTTTACATCTTTTTATGTTGCATATCCATTATCAATTTATGGTAGGTATTGTCATTTTTAATACTTTTGTCTTTTAACCTTTATACTAGAACTGAACATGATTTACACACCATTGTTATAGTATAGGGTGTTCTGAATTTGAGTTTATGCTTACCTTTCCCAGTATGTTTTATACTTTCATATGTTTTCTTGTAACTAATTGACATCCTTTCATTTCAGATTGAGGAACTCTCTTTAGCATTTCATGTAAGGCAGGTCTAGTGGTGATGAACTCCCTCAGCTTTTGTTTGTCTGGAAAAGTCTTTATATCTCCTTCATTTCTAAAGGACAGCTTTACCAAGTAAAGTATTCTTGATTGGCAGGCTTTTTTTTTTCCTTCAGCACTTTTAATATATCACCCTACTCTCTCTTGTTCTGTAAGGTTTCTGCTGAAAAATCTGCTGATAGTCTTATGAAGGTTCTCTTGTATGTGACAAATATCTTTTCTCTTGCTACTTTCAAAATACTCCCTTTACTTTTGAGAATTTGATTATAATGTGCCTCAGTAAAGTCCTCTTCAGATTGAACCTGTTTGGACTTTCTGAGATTCATGTATCTGGATGTGCACATTACTCCCCAGGTTTGGGAAGTTTTTAGTCATTATTTCTTTAAATAAGCTTTTGCCCCTTTCCCTATCTTCTCTGTCTAGAACTCTAATAATCTGTAAATTAGTTTTCTTGATGGTGTCCTCTCATTCCTATAGGTCTTCTTCTTTCCTTTTCATTCTTTTTTATTCCTCCTCTGACTGAATAATTTCAAATAATTTATCTTTGGGCTTACAGATTCTTTCTTCTGTTTGACCAAGTGTGCTGTTGACAATCTCTATTGCATTTTAACTTCTTTCATTGTATTCTTCAGCTTTAGAATTTCTGTTTGTTGTTTAAAAAATGATATCTATCTCTTTATTGAACTTTTCCTTTTGTTCATGTATTATTTTTCTGATTTTGTTGAGTTGTCTATTTGTGTTCATTTTTAGTTTGCCAAGCTTCATTAATCCAATTATTTTAAATTATTTGTCAGACAATTTGCAGTTCTCTATTTCTTTGGGGTTAGTTATTGGACTATTATTGTATTCCTTTGGTGGTGCCATGTTTCCCAGAGTTTTCATGTTTCTTGAAGTCTTCTGTTGCTTTCTTCACATTTGAAGAAGTCACCACTTCTGGTCTTTACTGACTGGCTTCAGGAGAAACACTCCTTTACTGGTGAGCCTGACTAGGGATTCTGAAGCTCTCTCAGACCTTTTCTGTGATTGGCCTACTCCACATCTCTTGTTCCCTCTTGGTGGGGAAATTCTTAAGATTGTATGTCTTTTCTTGATCCCTCAAAACCAGACCCGGTGCTCAGAGGCTCCTGTTTGTTTTCACTAGGGTGGGACCCTGAAATGCTCAAGTTTGTGTGCCTGCTGTCAATCTTGAAGAATTGGGTTGGCTGTTTGTGCTTGCTTGTGAACCATCTGCAGAGGCTCATGCTTGCAGTCTGTGAAGGTGTCTGTGGGCAGCTGGCCATTGGGTGGGGGGAGATGTGCAGAACATTATTAATAGGAGTGCCTATTGGTCAGTTAAGGGGATCTGGCAAGGCATCCCAAGTGGCTAGTGGGTGGGCTTCCTGATGGAGTCCACATTAGTAGGATCGGTAGCCTTTTGTTGAATTCTGAGCTCTGGTTGCTGTGATTCCCCACTTTTCTTCCCTGCTCCCAGCATCTCCCAGTCACTCAGCTTTGCCAATCCTCTGAGTATTCTGGAGGGGGCAAGAGTGTGGTGAACCTCTTGGGTACATCTCACATGGCTGGGAAAGCCAAATTGTCACTCATTATGTTCTAACTTCCCCCTGTGGAAGATATTACAGGCTGAGGGGGTCACTTTGGGGTAGGGGTGATGTGGATAAAGTGCAACTATTCTTCTTATCCTTTTCAATGCATCTATTCTCAGATTTTTTGCTCCAACGGTGTGCTGGAACTTCTCCACTGGATTCCCCAACACTCACAAAGGTACTCTCATCTGTTGGTGGCTGTCAAAGTTGATGTTTTTCTGTGGAGATGACATCAGAAAGCTACTATTCTACCATCTTGCTGACATCTTCTCCACACTGAAATTTAATAATTCAAATCCCATTGCATTATCACATCAATTCTTTATTCCAGTGGATAACTTAAGTCCCCACATATGTGTAGAATGTTACCACTTTACATTTTCTTTTTCTCATTCTGCTCAGGCTCTGCTAGAAAGGTCTCATTCAGGTGCCTCTAGAGAGCCCAAGTGCTCTTAAGTATTTTTCAAGGTCTAGCCCAACTCATCAAGGTATGGGATATATGGAAACTTGTGGCCAATGCTTTAGCTAGGAGTATTAGGGGGTATATATTTCCCTGAAGAAGACTGTGTTGCATATTCTCTTTGGAAACCAAACATAGCAATATGTGGTTGGTCAAGTGTTTAGGGTCCACAGAAGACATGGTAAACATCATCTTGTCCCACTTTACCTTATTCCAAGCTCTACCCTCACACTTTAAGCTTTGGTTATGTTGAATTCCTTATGATTCTCTCAATGTGCTCAATGCCAAAATTGTTTATGTCTTTTTGCTTTTTCTAACCTGGATTTGTGTACCTAGGCTGTTCTCCCATTTTCAGTCTTGCTGGAAAACACTTATTCATCTTTTGAGACTCTACTTAAGCATTGTCACTTCTTGACTTCCCCTTCCTCCTTTAGGTAGAGCTAACTGTTACCCCCTCTGGGCCTTCACTGCCCTTAGTATATCTATGTATCTGTCTCTCAGAGTTCTTGCAGAAAACATATGGCACACTCAGATATAATATTTGAATAGTTTATTAGCAGCACTACCTACAAAGATGTAGGCAGGCAGTAGAAAACCCACAAAGGATAGACAGTGCAGTACCATGGATCTAGTAGCCATCAGGTGCCATTGCTATCTCTATTCCTGAAAGGGAGACAGAGAAGGATGTGTGCAAAGAACTGCCTGGTAGGACCTGAGACCTTTGGTTGAGAGATGCAGCCAGACTGTGGCTTCCCTACAGCAAGGGTTCCAGAAAAATCAATTTCCTGACCTCATCTCTTTCTGCCTTTAAGTCTCTTGCCATTTTTCCACATTGGCTAAATCCATCCAGGAGCTAGAGGGCAAGAGAGGTCACTGGTACAGTACATATAGGTTGGCCTTCCAGAGTTTAGAGCATTGTAGAGAATGGTGAAGAGTTAATATGCAGTGGTAAATAGAAGATATCTGGCACACCTTATCACACTCTCTTCTTTTCTTGTATTTTCCCCAGCTTTATTGAGGTATAATTGACAAGTGAAAATGACATACATTTAAGATGCACAATATGATGATTTGATATACAGTTGGCTCTCTGTATCTGTGGGTTCCATATCAGTGGATGCAACGAACTGTGGATTGAAAATATTAAAAAAAAAGGATGGTTTCATCTTTACTGAACATATACAGACTTTTTTTCTTGTCAGCATTCCCTAAACAACACAGTCTAACAATTATTTACAAGGAATTTACATTATTTTAGGTATTACAAGTAATCTAGAGATGATTTAAAGTACACATGGGAGAGTGTGCATAGGTTCCATGCAAATACTACACCATTTTATATAAGGGACTTGAGCATTCATGGATTTTAGTATCTGTGGGGGGCGGGGGGAGTGTCCTGGAACCAATATCCCATGGATACTGAGGGATGACTGTACATATACATTGTGAAATGATTGCCACAATCAAGCTAATTAACACATCCATTACCTCACGGTTTTTTTTTTATGATAAGAACAGTTAAGATCCACTGTTTTTTGCAAATTTTTATTATACAATACAGCAGTATTCACTATACTCATCATGCTGTACATTAGAGCCTCAGAACTTATTCATCTTGTAACTGGAAGTTTGTACTCTTTGACAAATATCTCCTCATTTCCCCATTATGCTTAATTTTATGTTTGCAACTTTTTACTAGACATTGAAAACTTTAAGAGCAAGGTCACTATCTTTGTGCTTTTACTGCCTAGCTTTGTTCCTGGCACATAACAGGCATTCAATATGGTAGAATGCATGTGAATATGGTAGATATGTAGTTAGGCTGAGCTGGGTCTCAAGAATTATTAAAATACATAGACATCAGCTAAGTGGGTAATGCAGATACAGGAAAATGCCATTCATTAAGTGTTAGAAAAATTAGGCTTAGTGGTAATATTTTGTATTCTTCATGCCTGAAATTTCAATAATAAGGCCATTTTACTCATTGCACTCTTAAATTTGAACTAGGTTTATGTCTTCCAAGAAGCCTATCTTGGTGTGTATTACAGCTACCTGGAGCTGGTCTTGTAAGCAGGGATTAGTGGAATGTGATGGGTTTGGGGATCTAATAGATGTGGTCCCTACTTTTAATAGGGAGCTTGAGCTCTTGTTGGGGCAGTAGATGAATGAACCCTTGCTATAGATTTTACCACTGAATTCTTCAATGAATTTATAGAATCTCTACCACAGGGGTAATATCATATTTAAATTTAGTTTTTAGTTTTATCAAAGTGCTTATAAACAAAAACTTAAGGAGATTAAAGAGTTAAATAGCAAGGCTTGTAAAGACAATCAGTTTACTGTTCTCCTTCCATTTCATATTTCCCAGAGGCAACCATCTCTACCTCATTAGCCAATTCTCCTGGGATTTATCTTCAGATCTTTAAATAGCATTTTTCTATTGCTGCTACTTGATTTTTTCAATTTTAGGCATTGTCTTTTGATTTCCTACTATGGAAAGGGAAGATTTTACTCTCTTTCACCCCACTCTCACAGCATATATGTGCACTTTCTGTCCCTCATTCTACCAATATTCAGTGAGTACATGATTATGAACAAGTAAACTTATTTACATGAGTCATGTTTGTATCACAAATACTTTTCTTTCCATGTACAACTTTTTGTTTTTCATGAAGTTAATTTTCTCTTTTTCTTTGTTTTGTTTGCTTAGTTTTCTAATTTATCTCCACTATCCCCTAGTTGTATAAATCTCTTTTAAATATGTTCAGACACATTAAATGGTTTATCAGTTTCATCTTCTAGAACAAGTTTCTTCCAGAGAGTTCTATCCTGCCTCAATATAGACTGGTTGCTTCTTAGGCCTGCTGTACAGCTCTTGCATTGCGATTTACCTTCACCACCATCCTAAGGATTTTGCTTACTTTCTTGTATTGGCTCCCTTGTTTTCTGGATCCTATGTATCCTTTCTTGGTTTATTTTCTTGTTTTGGTGGAGTTCATCCTTCAGTAGCTTCCTGAGAAAGGGCATGTGGAAAGTACTTATACATTTACTTTTTGTTCATTAATGTCTGAAAAAAATCTTATTCTTTCCTCACATTCAACTGAGACTTTGTCTGGAAATAGAATTTCAGGTTGGAAATTCCCTCAGAATTTTTAAGGCATTGCTTAATTATTTTTTAGCCTTCAGTGATGTTATTGATGAGTCCATTACCATACTGATTTTAGACGAAATTTATTTTTTTTCTCTTTAGAAGTTGGTGGAATCTTCTCTTTGCACTCAGTGTTATGAAATTTCTTGATGATATGCCTTATCTGGGTCTATTTTTACTCCTTATGTTGGGAATTTGGTGGGCCCCTTCAACCGAGAAGCTTACATTCTTTAATTGTGGGAAATTAAAAAAAATATTGATGATTTAATTCTCTTCATTTTCTCCTTTCTTTTCCTGGAAGTCACATTATTTGGATATTGTACTTCCAGGGAAAATCCTCTAATTTTCTTATCTTTTCTTCTCTGTCTTTTTGCTCTAGTATCTGGATCATTTCTTTAATTTTATCATCCAACCATTCTATTGAACTTTCTTTTTCTGTTGTCTTAGTTTTAATTTCCTTTTAAATTTTCTGAATGTTATTTTTTTATAGCAGTCTGCTCTTGTTTTCTGGATTAAAAATTTTCCCTTATTTCTTTGAGAATATGTATTGTAGTTTTTTTAAATTGATGCTTTCTTCTCCTTGCACTTCCTCTGCTTCTTACAAGTTGGTTTTTCCTGTTTGTTTTATTCTTTGCATATTTATTAGAGACTTTTCTTTTTCTTTGTATTTTTTGAGACAGGGTCTCACTCTGTTGCCCAAGCTAGAGTGCAGTGGCATCATCATAGCTCGCTGCAACCTCAAACTCTTGGGCTCAAGCAATCCTCCTTCCTCAGCCTCCCTAGTAGCTGGGACTACAGGCGCATACCACCATACCTGGCTTATTAGAGACTTTTCTTAGGTGTCTGGTGCTCTATGAGTTTATGTACAATATTTAAGAGTGGGGCATTAAAATGTTTATTGGAAGCTTTGTGTACATGGTTGGGGCTTGAAATCTGTGGGCTTCACCACAGAATAATCTAAATTGAGCTGGTTAGTTAAGAAATCCCTAATGTCAACACTAGAGGTCTTTGTGGATGAATCATATTCTCCACATAAAGCTCTCAAAATCTGCCTTATGAAAAAAAATCCTGTACTATTGTTTAAGTGGGTTTTTGGAAGGAGATGAAGGTAAATGTATGTGTTTAATCCTCCATCTTTACATAGAAGTGGGAGAGGAGTGGTCATGTCATTGGCATATTTATAAGCATGATGATGGGCAGTGGTATCCTTCTTAGCATGGAGTACATTCTGCAAGTATTGATACTTCCAGGGAAAATATGGACTGATTTTTCTGAAATGGTCCATGACAGTGTCTGGGAATAGGGTGAGGAAGTTGTGTATACCTCAGGTGGTAACAGTGAACTTCAAGGCTTGCTTCTAGAATTACTAGAAAGAGACTAGAACCTGTGTCTCTGACCAGCATAGGACTGATGACAAAAGAAAAAAAAGAATGAGTGAAGTCCAGGAGATTACTTTCTCTTTGGACCTTATGAACATTTCTAAAGCTTGCATTTTTTGCATTATTGTATCCAAGACAAATAATTGGTCAGAATGAGAACTTGGCTGGCCTTAACCTAGACAGGAATTCATTCAATAAATATTTATTACATTCCTGCTGTTTACTTATTTATGAGTAAATAGTTATTGAGTACTTGCTATATGCCAGGCACTGTTCTAGGCCATGGAGATATAATGACGAATATAACAAAGTTCTGCCTTCATGGAGCTTATTAACTGCTAGGCACTGTCTAGTGGCAGGGAATACAATGTTGAACAAGATTGACAAGGTTCTTATTCTTGTATAGTTTACATTCTAGTTTGGCTTGGGAGGGGACTGATAATAAACAAAGAAGAAAATGTTAGATAATGATTGGTGTTAGGGTAAAAGGAAACAAGGTGATATGATGTAGAGTAATTGGGTGCCATTAAGGTGAGATCTGAATGACAAGAAGAACTCAGCCAAGTGAAATCTGGGGGAAGAACATTTATAGACAGAGGGAACAACTAGGAGTGTGATATGTAAGTGGGATAGAAAGGCCAGTATGGCTGAAGCATAGTGATAAAGAGGGAGTGGTAGTTGGGTGCGGTGGCACATACCTCTAGTCTCAGCTACTTAGGAGGCCAAGACAGGAGGATCACTTGAACCCAGGAGTTCAAAACCAGCCTGGACAACATAGCAAGACTTTGTCTCTATTAAAAAAAAGAAGGAATGGTATGGAATGAAATTGGATAGGGACAGATCATATAGGGTCTAGTTGTTTGTTTTAAAATGTTTTGGTCTTATTCTGAGAGAGTAATAGTAAGCTATTGGAGGTCTTGAAGTAGGGAAATGAAATTATAAAGCTTATATTTTAAAAGAATAAATCTGACTGCTGTTGGAGAGTGGACCAAAGAGGGCAAGAATGTATGCAGGGAGACCTGTTAGGAGGCTGTTGTGGTAATATAGGCAAGAGAGATGATTGGAATAAAGTGTTAGCAGTGGACATGGAGGGAAGTGGATGGATTTGGAATGTCCTCAAGGAAGAATTAATAGAAAAATCTGATGGATTAGATACAGGGCTGTAGGAAAAGAAAAGAATCAAGGATGACTCCCTTTTTTGCCTTATTTCCTGAGATGGGAAATACTGGGGGAGGGGAGGATTTTTTTTTTTTTTGTGTGTGTGTATGTGCGTGTGTGATCAAGGGTTCTGCTTTGGACACAGTAAGTTTGAGATGCTGATTAAACTTTCAAGTGGTGAGGTCAATTAAGTATTTGGATATACAAGTCTGGAGTTCAGGAATATAGTTTAAAGATGAGACTCATTCTCACATAGATGGTCTGTATAAAGCCAGACCATCTATGTAAGAGTGGAAACTGGATAAGATTTTCCAAGGAGAGCACGTGAACAGAAAATAGAGGTATCCTGGGACCAAACCCCGGCACATGCCAAAATTTAGACACAGAACAAAGGAAGAGAAACCAGTAAGTGAAAATGAGGAGAGGCCAGTGAGGTAGGAGGAGACCAGGTGAATATGGTGCCAAGAAGATAAGAGAACAAAATATTTCAGTAAGAAGAGGAGATAGTGATTAACCAGGTTGAATGCTGCCCAGTGCCTGAATAAGATCAGGACAGAGAGGTTTATATCCATTAGTACTGTGAATTCCATTAGTGACCTTGACAAGAGTAGTTTCAGTAGAATTTTAGGAATATAAGCCCAAATGAAGTGGGTTGAGTTTAGAAATAGAGGTAAGGAAGTGAAGACAGTGACTCTAGATAATACTTGGAAGAAGTTTTTCTGTGATAAAGAGAAGAGAATTTGGTTCTCTGTTTTTTCCTTGTTTGTATACTGTTAGGAATGACCCACTAGAGCAGGATAAATTGGTGATGCAGCAGAGAAAGTTGCAGAAAATCCTGAACTAGAAAAAAACTTGAGAACTTAAGGTAGACCATGGCCAAGTCCTTTAGGACTTTCCTGCATTCAACCTGTGCCATGATTTATTTTGTTCTTCTACTTCTCTTACTTAGGCACCTGTAATTTTCATCATAAAAAACAGGGAAGTCCTGCTCTGTAATGTCTACTAGATCTGCAGTGTAATCACTGTTCTTGACTTGCTTGAGCAACTTCTTACTACTACCAATTTTACAAAACTGGTCCTTTTGGGGCTAACAGTGTAATTTGTGGACTTTTAAGATGGCATCCTAAATCAGATACAGGCACTGTGGACATAGATTCATGACATCTGGTGTCTATAATGTTCTACATGTACATTTAAGCATTATATATTTTGTGACCTAATAAAGAGATAATTATTTAGATGGTAATAATAATAGTTACCATTTATTGTGTGCTTACCATATGGCAAGCACTATACTAAATGACTTATATATTGATTTATTTAGTCACTACAACAAACTTAATAAATTGGTACTATTATTGTTTCTATTTTACAAATTAGGAGACTGAGGTATACTCCAGTTTAGTGGGCCACACCTTACACCGTGTCATACATAAAGGAAGCATATCTGTTTGACTATGAAATCCATGCACTAATCACTGAAATATATTCCTTGATTTATTCTAAGAGACCGACTGAGCCCAGCGCATTCATGGCAATTCCAACCCTTAACTAAACTTGTAAAATGCAAATTTGATCAGGCCATGATTGAGGTTTTGGTACATACTATCCCCACCATGGGTTATTTTGATGGGTTCCCAACAGAATTAATACATATTAGAGCTGGTATGCTAGCAGGCCCTGAGGACTTCCAACATTTCTTTGGCGTCTCATATAGAAGAAGGATCACCTTACGCTTCTTCAACATGACTAATATCCTCATCAAAGTGCTGTAGAAAGCTGGTCTTTTAAGTTGTCTCCTGAAGTCTGGGAAGCTGAAGAACTGGCCCCACTTTAATTTGAATTGTTTTTTGCTTAGTATTAATCCCTGATGCAAACTCTTAACTGGCATTTCTTGGCTGTTTGGCTCCTTACTGCAGACCTACGTGTTCCTAAGTGAAAATTCACTCCTGTCTTATACCACAGGAATCTCTATTTTGGCACGTCAATTGCCACCTCCTGGAATGGGGCAGCCCTCCTTCAGATAGATGATAGCTAACTAGCAGCTGGAGGGAAAAATCCTTTTAGGCAGTAGAGCAGGCTATTCACATAAGGTATGGGCCAGTAAGTAGCCCATTCAGTTCTAGGTTAATCAAAAAACTCCACTTACCTGAGCAGGTGGAAACATTTTTGGAACTTAGTTCCCTTTATATCCCCAGCTACAACTCACACTGAAAGGCTGTTGCCTACGTGACAACTAGATCTGAGCTATGCAGCTGGGCAAAGTTTCTTTTCTCTTTTTTATTTTTTTTATTTCAAAGTATTATGGGGGTATAAATGTTTTTGGTTACAAGGATCTGTTTTGTAATGCTTGAGTCAGGGTTATAAGTGTGCCCACCACCCAGATAGAGTTCATTGTACCTGTTAGGTAGGATTTCGCACAACCCCTCCTTCTCCTCCCCTTGATTGATTTCCATTGAGTTTTAATGCCCTCTCTGCACATGTGTGCTCATCGGTTAGTTCCAATTTAATAGTGGGTACATGTGGTGTTTGTTCTTCCATTCTTTAGATACTTCACTTAGGAGAATGGTCTCCAGTTCCATCCAGATTGTTGCAAAAAGCATTAAGTCACTCTTCTTGTTGGCTGAGTAGTATTCCATGGTATACTTATACCACATTTTGTTAATCCACTCATGAATTGATGCATATTTGGGTTGGTTCTACATTTTTGCGATTGTGAATTGTGCTGCAATAAACATTCACGTGCAGGTGTCTTTTTGATAAAATGACTTCTTTTCCTTTGGGTAAATACCTGGTAGTGGGATTTCTGGATCAAATGGTAGGTCTACTTTTAGTTCTTTAGAGAATCTCCCTACCGTTTTCCTTAGGGGTTGTACTAATGTGCAGTCCCACCAACACAGTGGAAGCATTCCTTTCTCTCTGCATCCATGCCAGCATCTATTTTTTAAATTTATTTCAGAGTATTATGGGGGAACAGATGTTTAGGTTACATGTATTGCCTTTGCTCTGCCTGAGTCAGAGCAACAAGCATGCCCATCCCCCAGACAGTGTGCACTGCACCCCTTAGGTATGAACTTACCCATCCCCTCCTCCTCTCTCCCACGTGCCCAACACTCAATGAATGTTACTTCCATATGTGTGCATAAGAGTTGATCAATTAGTATCAATTTGATGGTGAGTACATGTGGTGCTTGTTTTTTCCATTCTTGAGATACTTCACTTAGAATGGGCTCCAGTTCCATTCAGGATAATACAAGAGGTGTTAGTTCACCGTTGCTTTTGGGGTTGAGTATATTCAACATATATGACATTTTCTTAATCCACTCAAGTATTTTTGGGCACTTGGGTTGTTTCCACATCTTTGCAATTAGGAATTGTGTTGCTATAAACATTCTAGTGCAGATGTCTTTATTATAGAATGTCTTTTTTTCCTTTGGGTAAATACCCAGTAGTTGGATTACTGGATCAAATGGTAGTTCTACTTTTAGTTCTTTGAGGTATCTTCATATTACTTTCCATAGAGGTTGAACTAATTTGCAGTCCCACCAGCAGTGTATAAGTGTTCCTATTTCTCCACATCCATGCCAACATTTGCTGTTTTGGCACTTTTTGATATAAGCCATTCTCACTGTAGTTAAGTGGTATTTCATTGTGGTTTTGATTTGCATTTCCCTGATGATTAGATATGTTGAGCATTTTTTCATATGTTTCTTGGCCATTATTCTATCTTCTTTTGAAAAGTTTCTGTTCATGTCCTTTGCCCATTTTTTACTGGGGTGGTTTGATATTTTCTTACTGATTTTCCTCAGTTCTATATAGATTCTAGTTATTAGTCCTTTGTCAGATGTATAGCATACTAAAATTTTCTCTCATTCTGTAGGTTGTCTATTTGCTCCAGTAATAGTTTCTTTGGCTGTGAAGAAGCTTCTTAATTTGATCAGGTCCCATTTATTAATTTTTGTTGTTGCTGTGCTTTCTTTTGGGGTCTTCTTCATAAATTCTTTGCCTAGGCTGATGTCTATAAGAGTTTTTCCAACATTTTCTTCTAGAATTCTTATGGTTTCGTGTCTTAGGTTTAAATCTATTATCCATTGTGAGTTGATTTTTGTGAAAGGTGAGATGTGAGGATCCTGTTTCAGTCTTTTACATGTGGCTATCCAATTTTCCCTGCACAATTTACCGAATAAGGATTCTTTTCCCCTGTGTATGTTTTTGTCTTCTTTGTCAAAAATCAGATGGCTATATGAGGGTGGTTTTATGTATGGGTTCTCAGTCCTGTTCCATTGGTCTATTTTTCCATTCTTGTGCCAGTACCATGCTGTTTTGGTTACTATAGCCTTGTAGTATAGCTTGAAGTCTGGTAGATTGATGCTTCCCAATTTGTTCTTTTTACTTAAGGTTGCTTTGGCTATCTGAGGTCTTCTCTGGTTCCATAGAAAGCATAGAATTATTTTTTCTACATCTGTGAAAAATGCTGTTTGTATTGCTATAGTGATTGCATTGAATCTGTAGATCACTTTGGGTAGTATAGACAGTTTAACAATGTTGATTCTGCCTATCCATGTACATGGTATAGTTTTCCATCTGTTTGCATCCTCTGCTATTTCCTTCTTCAGTGTTTTGTAGTTCCCCCTGTAGAGATCCTTCACCTCCTTAGTTAAATATATTCCTAGGTATTTTATTTTCTTTGTTGCTATTGTGAAAGTTATTGATTTTTTCATTTGGTTCTCAGTTTGACTGCTGTTGGTATATATGAATGCTACTGATTTGTGTACATTGATTTTGTATCCTGAGACTTTGCTGAACTTATTTATCAATTCCAGTGATCTCATGGCAGAGTCTTTGGGGTTTTCTAGCTATAAGATCATATCATCTACAAAAAGTGATATTTTGACCTCTTCTGGTCCCATTTGGATGTCCTCGATTTCCTTCTCTTGTCTGATTGCACTAGCTAGGACTTCCAGCACTATGTTGAATAGAAGTGGTGATAGAGGGCATCCTTGTCTGGTGCCAGTTCTAAGCAGGAATGCTTTCAATTTTTCCCTGTTCAGTATGATGTTGGCTGTGGGTTTGTCATATATGGCTTTTATCATTTTGAAGTAAGTCCCATCTATGCCTATTTTGTTGAGTGTTCTTATCATAAAAAGGTGCTGAATTTCTTCAAATGATTTTTCTGTGTCAATTGAGAGGATCACATGGTTTTTGTTTTTACTTTTATTTATGTGATAGATTACATCTATAGATTTGTGTATGTTGACACATCCCTGCATCTCTGGGATGAAGCCCACTTGGTTGTGATGGAATATTTTTTGATGAGCTGCTGAATTTGATTTGCTAGTATTTTATTGAGAATTTTTGCATGTATATTCATAAGAGATAGTGATCTGTAGTTTTGTTTCCCTGTTGGGTCCTTTCCTGGCCTTGGTATAAGGGTGATGTTGGCTACGTAAAACGCATTGGGGAGGATTCCTTCCTTCTCAATGTTGTGGAATAATTTCAGCAGGGTAGGGACCAGATCTTCTTTGTAGGTCTGGTAGAATTCTGGTGTGAAACCATCTGGTCCAAGACTTTATTTTAATGACAATATTTTATCACTGCTTCAATTTTGGTACTTCATATTGGTCTGTTCAGGAAATCTACATCTTCCGGATTGAGCCTAGGGAGGCTGTGTGTTTCTTAGAATTTGTCCATTTCCTCCATGTTTTCAATTTTGTGTGCATAGAGATTTTTATAGAATTCAGAGATGATATTTTGTATTTCTGTGGTATCAGTTGTAATTTCTCCTTTATCATTCCTAATGTAGCTTATTAGAGTCCTTTCTTTTATGCTTCTGGTTAATCTAGTGAGAGCTGAGTCAGCTTTTTTTATCTTTTCAAAGAACTAACTTTTTGTTTTGTTAATCATCCATATAGATCATTTGTTATCGATTTCACTTAATTTGCTCTGATTTGGTTGTTTCTTTTCTTCTGCTGGGTTTGGGATTGGTTTGCTCATCCTTTTACAGGTCTTTGAGACAATTCATTAGATTGTTGATTTCTGGTCTTTCCATTGTTTGTATGTAGGTATTTATAGCTATGAATATTCCTCTCAGGACTGCTTTAGCTGTGTCCCACAGATTTTGGTAACTTGTGTCCTCATTATCATTTACTTCAAAGAATCTTTTGATTTCCATCCTAATTTTCTCCTTGACTTGAAAATCATTCAGCAGTACGTTGTTTAATTTCCATGACTTTGTGTAAAGATGAGTGTTTCTCTTGGAGCTGATTTGTAATTTTATTCCACTTTGGTCTGAGAAGATGGGTGGTATAATTTGTATTTATTTTAAATTTGTTGAGATATGCTTTGTGTCCTAGGATATGATCAATCTTAGAGAATATCCCATGCACTGATGAGAAGAAAGTATATTTGGTGGTTTTTGGGTAGAATGTTCTGTAAATGTCTGTTAGGCCCATGTGTTCTAGAGTTCTGTTTAAGTCCCTTATTCCTTTATTTATTTTCTGTTTGGAGGATCTGTCCAGTTCCATCAGCAGGGTGTTGAATTCCCTGGCTATTGGAGTGCTGCTGTCTATCGTTTTGTTTAGATCAAGTAGGATTTGCTTTATGAATGTGGGCACTCCTTTGTTAGGTGCACAAATATTTAAGATTGTTATGTCTTCTTGTTGAATTGTTCCCTTTACTATTATATAGTGACCATCTTTGTCTTTTATTACTTTTGATAATTTGAAGATTAAGTTATCTGCTGTGAGAACTGCTACTCCTATTTCCTTTTGGTTTCTATTAGCATGGAAAATCATTTTCTGTCCCTTCACTTTGAGTCTGGATGAGTCCTTGTGGGTTAGATGCATTTCCTGAATACAGCAGATACTTGTCTTGTGTATATTTATCCTTTCAGCCAGTGTGGGTCACCTCAGTGGGCAGTTCAAGGCATTCACATTTATTGAGAGAATTGAAAAGTGGGGTGGAGTTTTGTTCATCCTGTTAAGATGAACTTTGTTGTTTTGTTTTATCTTTTGAGCCATTGTGGTATCTGGCCTTCAATCTTTGGCTTTGGAGTAATTTTACATTGGTAAGTGTTTCTTGGGATGCTCTGTGAATAATGCTGTTCTGAGAATTTCCTGCAGGTCAGGTCTTGTTTTGACAAATTACCTCAGTGTTTGCTTGTCTGTGAAAGACTTAATTTCCTCTTCATATATGAAATGTAGTTTTGCAGGATACAAAATTCTAGGCTGGGCATTATTCTGTTTGAGAGAACTTACAATGGAGCCCCAATCCTTTCTGGCTTGGAGGGTCTCAGTTGAGAAGTCTGCTGTTAGTCTGATGGGGTTCCTTTGTAAGTTACCTGTTGCTTTTGCCTCATGGCTTGTAAGAGCACCTCTTTTGTATTTATTTTGGCTAGTTTGATGACTATGTGTCATGGTGTATTCCTCTTTGTGTTGAGTCTTCCAGGAGTCCTATGAGCTTCTTGTGCCTGGATATCTAAATTTCTAGCAAGGCCAGGAAGTTTTCCTCAATTATTCCCTCAAATAGGTTATCCAACCCTTGTGTATTTTCTTCTTCACCCTCAGGGATATCTATGATTCTTATGTCAGGCTTTTTTAAGTAATCCAACATTTCTTGTAGGCTTTGCTCATTCCTCTTGCTTCTCTGCTCTATCTCTGAGACTGACTTGTTTAATTGGAGGGTGTTGTTTTCAAGCTCTGAGAGTCTTTCTTTTGCCTGATCTAGCCTGTTCTTGAGGCTTTCCACTGTGTTTTGTAATTCCTTGAAATAATTTTTCATCTCCAGGAGTTCTGTTTGATTTTTCTTTAATACTTCAATTTCTTTAGTGAATTTTTCATTCATTTCCTGTATTGATTTTGTGTTGGATTTCTATTTTGTCATGTATTTCATTGAGTTTCCTTACAATCCATGCTTGAAATTCTTTATCTGTCATTTCTATATTCTGCTTTTGGTTGGTATCCATTTGTAGGCACCTGTTATTTTCTTTTGGGGTTTTCTTTTTGCTCTCATTCCTCATATTTCCAGAGTTGTTTTGCTGGTTCCTTCTCATCTGGAACAGGTGTTGCTTCTTACTTTTTAATTTTCTTTTTTTAGATAATGACACACTCTGTTTAAAGTCTGAGCCAGTAGGTGGTGCTTGTGGGTGAGAACCGACCACCCACTGTATAATGAGTCAGTAGATGGAGTAAAAGTGCATGCAATTTAACCTCCCTGTCAGTAGGTGGTGCTTGCCAGAAGAAGCAAGCTGCAATGTTGTTTTTGGTCCTGTGGTCAGCTCTAGTTCCTCAGGAGGGAGGACTCTGATGCCCCTGGTGGTGGGTGGGGCCCTGGGACTCCAGGTGAGTCCTTTATTCACCACCACAACAGAGGTGGGTGGGGGAATGAGGCTTGGCGGGGTTAGGTTGGGTGAGCCTGACCTCAGGCTCCTCAGATGTTGTTAAGGGATATGCAGGGGTTAAAGGTCAGTTGTTTGTCTCTGGGCTTAGTTGCCCCGGAAGGCTTGATGTGGCCCTGATCAAGCAGAGAGTCTGCTCTCTATCCCCAGAAAACTCTGCCAGGGGACTGTACCCCCAGAGGGATATTGGCCACTCAAGAAGCTCTTGGATGAAGCTGACCTCCCTTTTAAAGTGAGTGGTGTTGGAGGCAGCTGCTTGTGACACCAGAGGTATTTGGTTGCTATGGGAACCAGTACTTATGCAAATTGAGTCTCCTAGGTTCATCAAACTCCAATCTGGTGTTTCTCCAAGGGAAGGGTTGATTCATCAAACTTCAATATGAGGGTTCTCAGGGGAGGGGCTAGTTCAACAAACTATGGTATGGCGGTTCTCTGAGGGAGGGGTGTACTTACAGATCCCTACTCTCCTGTGCACCTCCACACCCTCCCGATGGAGTCTCACTCATGGACCTGATCGTGAATCCACAACCTCTCCCCCACGTATTCATGCTCCGCTGTTTGTGCCTTCTGCAGGCAGACTCGCCAAGCCCTACTCTGCTGGCTGGGGGCAGAGATGCACCTCCTGCAGTGAAAGGGGGCCACTCAGCACAGAGATATCTGGTGGCTGCTATGATGGTGGGGGAGGGCCTCACAGTTTTTCTGCACTGCTCTCGGACTGGGGGATGAAAATCTGCCCTCCTCCTCTCCACAGCCACCCCGTTAGAGGCAGGCTCACCATATGTGCACTTCCTGCCACCAGAAATGGGCCCACCCTCAGCGTGGACTTTGCCAGGAGTGTGCTTTCCATAGCTTGTGTGGCCCAATCACTTAGTGCAGGATGGGCAGGAGGGCACTTCCCACCTCCCCACACAAGGCAGCGTGACCAGCCCAGTCACTCAGCACAGGCACAGAGGGAGCACGCTCCCCACCACTGGACACTCAGGCAATGAATTTTGGCTGTTGCTATGGGGTGGATGTGGCCATAGGGCTACCAGCAGCTTGAGCCAATATTACTTTCTGGGGTGCCACGATTGTAGAAGGCACAGAGGATGGGTTGTCCAGATGCAGGGATGCTGATTCTCTAGTTCCATGTGGCACTCCCCCAGTATAAGAGCTGTGTGTTCTGCTGCAGGCTTGAGGCACCCTGATAGGGGGGGTAGGTGAAAAAAATCCCTTATCCTTTCCCTAGTCTCTGACACTCTCTTGATTTGGTTTGGTTCCCACCGACTTTTCTCCTCTATCTTCCTGTCTCTCAGCTGTTCATTTCCTGCTGGTGGTATCCTGGACTCTGCTGGTGTCAGACCCCATGGTCCACTCCCAATCAGCAATCCTCCACCACTCCTCTCAGTCCGAACGTCAACTCCTCCACCAGGAAGGTCCAACAAGCCCTGACTCTAGTCGGCCATCTTCCATGCCAGCATCTATTATTTTTGGACTTTTTAGTAAAAGCCACACTAACAGGGGTAAGGTGATATCTCAATGTGGCTTTAATTTACATTTCCCTGATAACTAGTGATGAGCATTTTTTCATATGTTTATTGTCCATTTGTCTATCTTCTTCTGAAAAGCTTCTGTTCATGTCTTTGGGCAAAGTTTTTAAGGCTGTGTCATATTGGGAGGGCTGATGAGGCAAAGGGTTGGTGGAGAGAAAGGAAAGAGAGGGGGTTCAGGTGGTCAAGGAGTAAGACACATATCATTTCCAGAGTTTAGAGGAATACTATGGTTAAGGAAAAAAGGCAGATTAGACAAGGATGTAAGTATGAGGGGGTAGAACTTGAGGGCAAAAACTGAACAATGAATATTGCTTTTTCCCTCATTGTTGGTATTTACAATGACCTCTGGGTAAGTCCAAACAACAGTGGGCCAGTTATACAGGTGGGCTTCCCTGATGTTTCTGTTCTCCTTCTTTTGCCCTGGTGGATTCTATCCTCAGCCACCATTGGTTGAGTCACTTCCAGTGCCCTGTTCCTAGGCTTAAGAATCTTTGGGCAGACCAAACGGAACATTCATGTGCAATGTTGGTGATATAAATCAAATGGGGAAAAATCCATTTTGGTGTGGTCATTGTGTCAACTCTTATTATTTCAGTTCAGCATGGCCACATGTATAAATCTCCTTTAAGGAACCAGAAAAGCAATACATGAAATAACATTTCTAAGAGGCATGGTCACTTGCTTCTATTAATAATTGTTACTTGCAAAGCCTGGAAGTGCTTAAGATGTTCATATTTTTGAACGATTGACTGGCTCCTTTATTTATACATATAAGAAAAAAAGCCAAGTAGGGAGAGGAAATCGTCTGTTGCTGCAGAAACGTGAAAGTCACATTTTTGGCACTGTTCCCTGGTTGATGTCATTCTGGGGAATGTGCTAAAGGCCATGATTTTCCAGAGGGAGCAGATCTTTTCTTCATAGCCGGCTGTTTGTGGGCACTTATTGCCCCCTCTGAATTCAGGCCAAAATCAAGCTGGGCTGCCTTCTGCCTTGTTTGGCAGTACTGGGCCAAGCCCATTTTGAAGCCAGAGTCCAAAATCTTTGCTGTTCACTGTGCCCAGCCACCCCTACGCCCTTTTTATACCTTCTGAATTTCCTCTTCAGGGGCCTCTCAGGTGCTTGGCCTTTGCACAGGCTGCTGGGAAGGTTGGTTTTCCCCTGCTATGTGGAAGCACTAAGGGCTACGAGGGGTGTGTGTATAAAAGGACCATCCCTGAGCTGACTCCTGAGGTAGACCACAGTACAGTGTGGGTTGGGGCTTGGACACAGCTATTATTATTCCCTCTTACTTCCTAAATGGTCCCAAAGCAAAATGGGCTACATTTTGCTATCTGGGAGTAGTCCCCACCCTACCCCTTCTTCCCTTGCCTAGTCTGGTCTTGGTGCTTCTATATAGAGCTGCACAGAGACTCTTTTGGAGCCACATACCATGGTCTTCAGGAGTTTACTTGGGTACAACTGGCATAAAAGAAAGAACTCCTTGCATTATGAAATTGGCTGGCAGTTCAGTTTGGGCCCCACAAGATCACATGCCTGGGCTCTCACTAGTTCCTCCAACCCCTCAACACATAGCAGACCCATGAAAATCAGGATCGTTCACACATCCATGCCTTTACTCTCACCATATTGAACACCATGTTGTGCCTTGCACAAAAGTCATCACTGGATCCCTATTGCACCTTCATCTGCTTCAGGCATCTCTGCTTAGCTTATAAGGCCCTCCAAGACTTGACTCCAACTTTTATCATCTTCTACTGTTATTCACATTCATTCTTTACCTTATTTATAGCCATTTATTTATTTCATAAATGAAAGGCTAATTCAGAATTATAAATGCTCTAATGGAGGCATTTATACCAAGTATAACCAAGTATAAATGAAGTATAAAGTATACCAAGTATAAATGAAGATGTGATCAGTTCTTCTCTGGGGAGTCAGAGAAGATGTGATGATGCTTAAAGCTGGGTCTCAAAGGTTCAAAAGGAGTCCACCAGGAAAACGTGGTTCAATGAGGAGGAGAAGGGTAGTTTTCTGGGTGTCTTCAGGGCCCTGATCCTTTCCTTGGAGGGTGGTGGCTAGAACTTTTTTTACAGCCTCATTATCCTTGCATCCTGCCATAAGCTTCCTTGGGACCAACCACATCAGGAGCTCAAACTCAGAGAAAGGAGCCCAGCTTGGAACCATATCTCATAGAGCATCATCATGGGACAGTTCCTTAGAGCAGCAGTCCTCAATCTTTTTGGCACCAGGGACCAGGTTCATGGAAGACAATTTTTCCACAGACTGGGGGAGGGAGGATGGTTTTGGGATGATTCAAATGCATTGCATTTATTGTGCACTTTATTTCTATTATTATTACATTGTCACTGGCCACTCACTGATAGGGTTTTGATATGAGTCTGCAAGCAATTGACTTATTATGGTCTCTGTGCAGTCAATCCTCTCTGCTAATGGTAATCTGTATTTGCAGCTGCTCCTGAGCTCTAGCATCACCACCTCAGCTCCACCTCAGATCATCAGGCATTAGATTCTCATAAGGAGAGCGCAACCTACATCCCTTGCGTGTGCAGTTTACAGTAGGGCTCGCACTCCTATGAGAATCTAATGCTGCTGCTGATCTGACAGGAGGCGGAGCTCAGGTGGTGATGTGAGTGATGTGGAGCAGCTATAAATGCAGATGAAGCTTAGCTTGCTCACCCACCACTCACCTCCTGCTGTGCAGCCTGCTTCCTCATAGGCCACGGACTGGTACCGGTCTGCAGCCCAGGGGTTGGGGACTGCAGCCTTAGAGAATCAATTCATTTATTTTACTGATAAGGAATCTGAAACCCTAAAAGGGGAAGGGAACTGCCTAAGGCCACATAGCTATTAGTAGCAGAGGTAGAACGACTCCTAGACTCTCATTCCAGGACTCTTTCTACTAGGTTGCTTTGTGGCCTTAGCATGTCCCAATTGTCTCCTTTGATCTTCTCTTATGAGAGATCTCATCACCCTCAATTCTCTCAGGGGTGGTTCCCTTTTCATTCTGGGCAGCAATGTGTGTTGCCACTGGATCTTTGTGAGACTTTAGGAAAATTACATTCCTTCTCTGGGCCTTGGTTCTTAGTTTCCCTATCTAAAAATGAGTGGGAGTTAACAAATAGGTTTTTATATGTAGGCCTTATTGAGACAGACACATAGCCACTAGTTTGTACAGGAGCGTCACCTTTTTGTGTATTTGCTGGAGTGGAGTACAGAGATCTGAATGGGGCTGCCGGAAAGTGGTGACAATGCATCATGGGCACTGAGACTCTGAAGGCTTCCTACTGGCTTGGAAACAGATACATACTCCAAGTGTAGTCTTCTTATTTTTAGTGTGATAAAACTGAAGCCTGAGTTGGAGGTGGGGGTAATTCTCACAGAAAGTTAGTCAGGATCTGAGTCTGGAACCCGGGTCTTCTGACTCTAAGCCCAGTTCTTCCTATGCACCCATACTGCCTCATTGAGCTGGTTATGTCCTGGCCAGGGAAGTTCCAAAAATACTAAGAGCCCAGGAGTCCGTTACAAATAGAGTTCAGGTGCAATACAGGCCAGAGCATTTGTAGATGGCTATTATGAAGAAGGAGGGTCCAGAGCTTTGAGGGAAGGGAAGGTTAAAGTTGCCTCTTCAGACCCCCTTTGGGTGTTTTGGAGATTTCCTTAGGCCTGAGCCTCAGGATATGGGGGGGGCTCATGGACGGTTTATCCTTACTTTCCTCCTTTCTGATTGCTTCCTGATTATACTGTTTCTCATTCCATCTTTTCTTGCCTCCATTTCTAGCCCACCCCATGTACTCACAGATATTGTCAATCTTTGGGCTGGTTTACCTTCATTTTTTTCCACCACCCCTTATAGTCACTTTAAAAGGAGCAAAACATCCCACAAACCACTTTTGCATTTGCTTTTAATTTCATGCTGTTTGAAATTAATTGATTTTGTGCTCTCACAGAATGCTCTGGTGGAGAAAGGAGACCAGCTAAAGGTCAGCTTCTTTCTTTTTGGAAAAGAACTTGGCTTATACCATATAAGCAATCTGTCACTTATCACTATGCTTACCAACGCCTTTTATTCTTTGGGTTGATTCAAGTGGACTCCAAGCTATTGGTGCTTCTTCCCTGTGAGTGGAGCAGGTGCTCTTTTTGTAAGGTGGCAGACATCAGGCATTTAGTTTTGGTCATGTTGAATTTGAGAGGTCTATTCAACATCTGAATGGAAATGTTGAATAGGCAATTGGATATATGAATCTGGAATTTGAGAAACGGTTTTGGCTGGAGATATAATTTGGGAGTCTTTGGCAAATAGATGGCATTTTAAGCCATCAGAACTGATAGGATAAATTAGAGACTAAGTATATAGAGAAAAGAGAGTGCTGTGAAACTTCTCAGGCCCTAGTTTTTTTTTCCAAGGAGCTGAGAAGCAGTGGAAACTGGGCTCATCTCCTGGGAGGAAGCAGCTTTGTTCTTTTCCCCAGATTGGTATTTGATTTATAAGCGTGGTGCAGTGGAAAGAGCTAGGTTCATTACATCCCTTGGGTAAAGTCACCCATGTACTTTGGGTCTCAGTTTTCTTACCTGTATAATGAGAGTGTTGGATGGGATGATGTTATGTTCTAAAATGGTTTATCTTACAGAATTTCTATTAACAGAATTTCTATTAATAGAATCAGTAAAGTTCTATTATCACTTTACTGATTCTATTAACAGAATTTCTATTAATAGAATCAGTAAAGTTCTATTATGCTCTATCTTGTAGGATGACAAGTATGTGAAGTTACTTTATAAAGTGACAAATCCTCTGCAAATGATAACTGCCATTGTTATGGTTATGTCTTACTTTATTTGTGGAATATTGTTGTGTAAAGACCACTGACCTGTGCAGTCAGCACATCTAGGTTCTTCTCCTAGCTCTGGCTCCAAGTCACTATGTGATCTTGAATACGACCCTTCCCTTTTCTGGTCCTCAATTTTCACATCTATAAAGTGAGGAGCTTTGTTTTTTGCCAGTGATTTTCAATATGTTTAAAAGCAGATAAACCAATTTTAAAAATGAAATCAGTTTAAATTCTTCGATTGAGAAAGCAGGTTGAATGTGTGTGTGGGTTGGAGGCTCAGGTCACCTCAGAGGCATCCCTTGATCCACTTCTAGAACCCCAGGGCACCAAGGAATGCAGTTTGGTCCTCAACTAACTGAGATCTCAAGGTCCTTTCAGTTCTGACATTCTATAGTTTGAGGGTTCCCTTGGTATCAGTTTGTTGATCAGTTTTCTAATCCAGGGGTCAGAAAACTTTTTCAGTAAAGAACCACAGAGTAAATATATTAGACTTTGTGGGCCACTGTGGTGTCTGTCGCTGCTGCTGCTGCCTCTTCCTCCTCCTTCTTTTTCTTCTAAAATCCCATTAAGGATGTAAAAAAACATTGTTATCTCATGAGCAACACAAAAACAGGCTGTGGACAAAATCCAACCTGTGGACCATAGGTTGCCAACCCCTGGATAATCTATGGTGTGACCCCAGCACCAAGTCCCCTGCATACATGACTGGGCACACAGTGGGGAAAATGTAGGCTATCCTCATCCCCAACAGGGCCTATGTATAGCCTGTAGTTTCCAAACTATTCTTGGCTGGGCCTGGAGGTGGGAGTAGGTACAGGTCACAGGTGGAGCCTGAGCCTCAGGCCCATCTGGGGCCCTGCTTGAAGCAAGCTAGCTCCTCCTCCCCCACAATCTCCTTCACAGAGCTGGGCCATTCCACGTGCACACAGCCTCAGGGAAGGCACAGCTAGCAACAGTGGCCAAAACTGGCTTGGGGCCAAGAAGGGTGGCTCTTTGTTGCAGACACAGCTGGGAGGGGGTGGGGGCAAAGGGGATCTTCCAAACATCAGAGTCCAGGCAGAGAGGAGAGGAGGCCTAATTGGGATCAGATGTCTCTGCAGAGCAATAACACTGCCACCTGGTTATGAGCATCTTAGTTTTGCAGAATCCAAAGGGCTTTTCCAGACAGCATTTATTTCATCTTCACTGCGCCCTTGGGAGGGAAGAAAGCAAAGGAGGAGGTTTAGCTGTGGTGGTGGAGACAGAGTTCTGGCTTAGGAGTCAGGAGCCACAGCATAGTCACTGACTTGTGTGGTAACCTTGGGCAAGTCTCTTCCTCACTCTGGGCCTCATTTGTCAGGTGGTAGGACTGGACTGCATCAGTGATCAGTGGTTCTTAAAGTGTGATTCCCCAGACCAACAGCAGCAGTATCACCCAGGAACTTGTTAGAAATGCCAATTCTCAGGCTTTATCTCTGACCAAGTGAACCAAACACTCTGGTGATGGGGCCCAGAAGCATGTGTTTTAACAAGCTCGCTAGATAAGTAGAACCACTAGACTGGAATCATCTAAGACCTAGCCAGCTTTGATTCTCTGATTATGGAAGATAATGAATATAAAAATACATTTTACACTGCACCCTACACATTTTGGGGATGATGTTGGTGGTGATGATTATGATGATGATAATGATAAGATGATGCTCCTATTGCCTTTATGCCATAACTCAGCCACCAGGTTCATCTCCTGAGCCTTTCACCCCTTATCCCCTATGGAGTTTCTCTCAAGCCCCGTAAGACAGAGAGATACCCTCAGGAGCTTATATACTGTGTGAGTAGCTAAGTTAGATAAGGCAAGCTGTTTCAGATGGTTGACAGAGAAGAAGTCACAAGACAACTCTTGAAGAGCCAGAGAATAGGCAGAGCCAGTGTTAGAGATTCAAGGGGAGGGCAAGCTCACTGTGGGCTGTGGGGTTGTGGCATTGGAAAGAATCTCTAGTATTAGTGGTGGCAGTGGTAGAGTCTTGAGTTGGGTCTTGAAGAATAAGGAGGATTTAAACACTTTCCAGGAAGGTTGGAGGACATTAGAAGACATGAATGTGAAGGAAAGGCACAAAGGCAGAAAAAGGCATATGACCTCAGCTTGTTATAGTATTAAAACAAGAAGTATCCTTATATTTATCCAGGGTTCTGGGTGATTCTGTGGGTGTTGGCTGTCACTCTAGGCATTTTCCTTCCCACTCCAGAAAACACGTTGGAAATAAAGTGAATATGGGTGACATTACATGGAGGACCTAGACTCTGTTCTAGAATATAAAAAATTAAGCTATGCAAAAAGCATTTATACTTTAATTTAGTAGCAAAGTGATTTTGACACACTTCCCAAGTAATCTCAACACTCCCAACATTATGGTTGAATAAATGACTTATATGAGGTCACCAAGAAAGTTAATGGCTGAGCTGGAACCCAGTTCTTCTGACTTCTAGTCCAGTGTGTTTCCCTTGTAATCTCTATTTGCTCTGAGGCTTCTGGAATGGAACAGTTTGGGCAAAATACAGAGTTTAGAGGGCATATATTTGAAGAAGATGCTTAGGGCAAGACTGTAGATAACTTGTAATGCCAGGCTGAAGCTTTTGATTTTTTTCCTGTAGGTAATGGGATGCTGCTAAAGGTTCTGGAGCTGAGGTGTGACATTACCTACAATTTAGGAAGGTTGCTCTAATGGGGTGGTGCAGCAGTACCTGGGGGACTGGAGTGGGAGAGTACTTAGAGGGAGCAAAGCAACTAAGAAGTAGCCCTAAATGTAGGCTGCAAATGCCACAGACCCACTCCCCCTTCCCATGCCATGAATACATTTGTATTTTTAACAGAAGAAATAATTTAGTTGTAAAACTCAGCTTTTCTTCTGGGATTTCAGCCATTAGTGATAGGGATATTTGGGGGCTGGAGCCTTCCCGGCCCTGGAACATAACGCTGTGGAGATCTACTCCGTGGACTACACTCAGACCAGCTCTTGCTAAAGCTCAGTGCTGCTCTCTGTTCTCTGGTTTCGTTTTGCACTCAGGTTTCTCTGTACTATGAGTCCAGGACCCAGAGTTCAGGGAGTACCTGGCTTTTCCTTTCACTCCTCTCACTAGGCCCCAGGTCTAGAGTCTGCTTGTACATGTCACTTGCCAGTTGTGTCACCCAGTCAGCTCCAGAGACCTGAGCTACAACAAAGGGCCTCACAGTTTACAGCTTCTAAAGCTCGTTCACACTCATTATCTCATTTCGTTTTCACAACAGCCTTATAAGGTGGGCAGGGCTCATTATCCTCATAATTTAATGGGATGAAACTGAAAACCAGAGTTTCAGTGAAAAGTAACTTGTCACGCAGCCAGTGAGTGGCACAGCTCACTTCTTCTGCCTCCTTGGCAGTATTCCATGCTTCCACTTGTGCTCTTGGGGTTGTGGTGGTCATTTTAATGAGCATACTAAAAATCCTCTCAGATTTCAGACAGGGCTCCAGATGGCTTATGGAAGGAGAAAGTCACGAGACCATATTTTTCTTCATTTCCAGTCTGAGGCCCTTCCCTGAATACTATGCTGCTTCCCTCGACCTTGGTGGGAAAACACTTGGCCCTGACCACCCACAGCTCTGTGCCCTCTGCCTGTCTTATGCCAGTGATCCTTTGTGTGATAATGTGTCATCTTTGCCTGCAGCCTGCCATATTTCCTTTTTGCCATCCTTTCCTCTCACCCTCGGTCGCTGGAACAAAGGTACAACCAAGGGGCTCTCCTTCCCTGGGCTATGCCAAGTGGTGAAGCTCACAACCCCAGATCTTCCTTGGGCAGTATAAAAAGCCAATCATTGACTCAGAGACCAGGTCAGCACTACACACAGACAGCCTTTAAAATATGGATGGCACAGGGTCTTTGGATGAAGCTGCTTTGGCTGGTCCTTTCCAGGGCTCTGACTCTATCCTCAGTGTGAGCCAAAGGCAACACCAACCAGAGTAGTATCAGCCCGGCTTTCAGAGTTCATACAATGTCATGCTGTCTAGATTTTCATCATGAATGTTCCTGAGACTCAAATGCAAAGGGAATTGGGTTGATTTCAACTGGAAAATATTCCTGCCATCTCAATGTTCTCTGGAATAACCTGCTTGCAGCTGTCACAGGGCGGCCTCCTCCCTGTAGTGCGTGGCTTTTCCAAGCCTCAAGCTCCAGGGATCTGGAGGGGAAGAGGAGGAGGGGACCAGATTCTGTACTGCCCCTCCCAACCCCCTAGCCCGGCTGGTGCTTACATTTTTCAGGCCTGAAATTGGGTCTCTGAGGTTGGGGGTGGGGGTAAGGGAGAGGGATTCATGGAACAGGCCCCTGCTGGGTGGATCCCTGCTTGCAGCTGGTTGAATTTCTTTAACTGATTGGCTTCCAATAAGGAGAAGTCATCTTCTAATGGAGAAACATATTCCCTTGGACAGAGATTCTAGCTGGCTGGTGGGCAGGAGATCTGGGTTTAGGCCCCGGATTGCCATCAACTTGCATTGTGGCTTTAGGCAAGTCAGTTATCACCTCTCTGTGCCTCAGTTCCTTCCATTTAAAGTGGAACTACTAATACCTGCTGCTCACATCTATGGAGTAAGAACAAGGTGTGGGGACATTGATAAATGTGCTAGGGGAAATGAAGGGGTGTTAATCCAGGAAACTAAACTAGTTGCTCTTCTTTCCTTTCCCACTGTCCCATGGTGTTGGTAGAATGGTAGAGTATGGAAAGTCTCCAGGGATTTAGATGGTCAGAAGACAATGTGAAAAATGGTAGTATAAGCAGTAACATAATATGATTTGAAAGTGGGATGCCCTAAAATCTTATCAAGGAGATGTTGACAGCCAGCTGGAAGGAAAGCTCTATGATGATGGGAAACAAGTTGTTGGGAGCAGGAGTGATATTTGGGGTGTCAGGAGAGTAGAGAATGCCAAGGACAAATTTTATTGCCTTTTACCCTTGTGCCCTGGACTGGTGTTTATTCTACTCCAGACATTGTCTTCATTAGTTGCCTGGGTTGCTAGGCCTACCTTTGGTAATCTCTAATTCCTGATTTCCTTTGGATCAGGGTAGTACTTGGGCTGCATATATCTGGGAGGGGGTGTCAGAAAGTACAGAGAGCAAACAGTCTCTTCCTTGGGATCAGAGCTCGCTTTGTTTCCACCTGTGCTCTGGTGTTCTTATTTCTGATTTACTGGCCTCCTGAGATTTAGAAATCTGCCATCCAGTGTGGTAGCCACCAGTCAGATGAACAGCCCTGCACTGCTCATGAGAGGCCTGGATAAGAGTATGGATGGCTTAGGGCAGCCCAGCCCTTCTGTGAGACCTCAGAGCTCATGTCCTCCTGAGAGTAGAGTAAGGAACTCATCTTTTACAAGGGCTATTTTATGGAGCATTAAAAAAAGAAACAAAGAAAAGAAGACCTGGGAGAGTGTGACTGGATTAGGCTTCTTATTATCTGGAGAGCACACACTTGCCTTTGTGCAGTGAGCCTAAACCCGTGGGTTATCCTTGTGCCTCCAGTTTCATAGCCCTTTGTACCTTGGAAAGCGCATTCACGGCCATTCTTTCACTTGAATCTCCCTAATACTGTGCAGGGAAGTACAACAGAAGTTATATTTATTCGACACACAAAGAAACTGAGGCTCACCAAAGTAAAGTGATGGGTGAGGGCCCCTAGTTATTAACTGATAGTGTTAGGCTAAGAATGGAAAAAGCCTGGGCAACATCCTCGACTCCTTTCCCTCTATTTCCAGTCAGCTGCCAAGTCTGGATGATTTTTTTCCTACCTCGTTCTTAATTAGTCAACTTTTCTCTATTATCATTGTCATCATTGTAGCCCAAGCCCTCCAATCCATCTTCCACATAGCAGTTAGAGCAGTCTTTCTAACACGTAAAACTGAATATAACGCTCTTCTGTTTAAAACCCTTCCAATTGCCCTTAGGATAAAGAACAAACTCTTGAATCTGGCCTGTGCAACTCTGTATGGTCTGTTTAGCTTAGCTCTCCACTCCTACCTTTTCCCACTCCTTCCTTGCATTCTGCTCTTCAATAACTCCGGAATTTTTCCGGTCTTTGAAGGTTCTTGGCTTTCTTCTGACTCTGTTCTGTGCATTTCTATTCCCTCTGCCAACCATGCTCCATTTCCCACTCCACTTGGCAAGCTTATACTTGTCCTTCAAGCCCTATCTGTAGCATTCCTTCTCAGGGAACCTTTCCCTGAGCTCCCTTCCTATCCAAGTTGAATTAGGTGCCCCTTCTCTTAGCTTCCATGGCACCAAGGACTTGCTTGTTAATATAGCTGTTGTTGTGCTATATTACAATCATCTGTTGACTTGTCTTTTCCAGTAGATTGTGAGTTACATAAAATCAAGGACCGTGTAAATTTTAACTCTCCACCATGTCTCCAGTACCCAGCACAGGGCTGGCACATAATGGGTGTTTATAGATATTTCTTGATGAATGAATACATGAACAAGTGGAAGAATAAATGAATGATGGATCCTATGTCACCCATCATGGAACCTAGAGTTCTTTCTACTTGGAAGAAACATATTTGAATGCAAAGACAGTCATTTAGTTTTCAGATTATCATTTTCAGTGAATATTTAGGATATGTTTACTACTCATAGGACCTTAATCTTGGAGGAAGGGGCCTGGCATCTGCTGTGTGTTAGGCACACTACTAAACGATCTACATTTAATGCATTCAGTCCTTCATTCCTTCATCAATTATATCTTGAGTACCTACTCTATGCCAGCAGAAACTATTATTATCCTTATTTTACTGATTAGGAAACTAGAGATCACAGAGGCTAAGTCACTAGTCCAAGACCACACAGCCATTAAGTGGTGGAGCTGGGATTTGAAACTAAGCTTATATGACTCTAAAACATACATGCTATCTCACACTGACCCAGACCATGGTTACTTGAGAACAGGACCTGCTTCCCTATTCTCCACATTATAGGGTACACAAAAGCAGATTAACCCTTATAAATAATGATGTTATAAATGGCTCCTTAAGGCAATAGCTTTTCAGGGAATGATAGATTTCCAGAATGGGACAAATTTCTCTGCACTGACTCATCTTGGTCCTCTTCTCTAGGTAGCTTAAATAGGCATCCGTAATGGAGGCCAGTATAGGAAAAAGGTAGTGTAATGGATTCCATATCAAGTTTGAACCTTATCTTTGGGGCAGCTACAGAGCACAGGTTGGGGCTGCCTCCCTCAGAGCATGGCTGTGAGGATCAGACTGAGATTCTCGGTCATTATAATAATGATTCTCAATTGTATAAGGCACTGTAGTTTACAGATCATTTTTATATCTCCTACTGTATTTGAAACTTAGAGCTTCCTTATTAGAATATATGAAGAAATAGGCTCAAAGATATTATGTCACTTGTTCAAGGAAACACAGAGCTGGGTCTTACAGGTTTCCCAACTCTGAAAAACATTACACAAGTGGAAGGACTTAATTTTATCATGCTTATGATAATTTGCTGGAGAGAGAGGCTGTTTCTCATAGCTGTATGTGTGCTAGGGGACAGGTAGTGGAAGAGTCAGGCTGTAGACTGCTTATAAACCATGTATGAGTTTTTGACTTTCTTTGCTTTGTGAGGTGTAGCCTCTTACTTGTCCAATATTAGTTTTCCTTTTCTTCTATAGTAATGGAAATTTTAACTGAACACAAGGCTGACCAGCTCGACTGTGTTTCCAAGCCTCCCTTGCAGCTAGGTATGAACATTTGACTAGGTTCTACACAGTGGAAGTGATGTGTACATTGTGTTTTTCACTTCCCCTTTTCTTCTTTTTTAAAAAAAATTATTGTGTATATTTAAATTATACAACACAGTATTATAAGATACACACATATTTAGTAAAATGGTTACTGTAGTGGAACACATTAACATATCCAATATCTCACATAGTTACCCATTTTCCCTCCCTGTGGCAAGAGCAGCTATAATCTACTCATTTAGCAAAAATCTTGACTATAATACACTATTATATATTAACTATAGCCTTCACATTATACATTAGATCTTTCAACTTGTTCATCCTACATATTTGCTACTTTGTAGTCTTTGACCTACTTCTCCCCTCACCCACCTTGGTAACTAACCACTGTTTTATTCTCTATCTCTGTAGGACCTTTTTCTTTTTTTTTAGATTCCACATGTAAGTGAGATCATGTGATATTCTTTCTGTGTCTGGCTTATTTCACTTAGCAGAATGTTCTCTAGGTCCATTCATGTTGTGGCAAATGACAGGACCTCCTCCTTTCTTAGGGTTGAATAATATTCCATTATATATAGATATGTGTGTGTGTGTGTGCACGTATGTGTATGTATGTGTGTGTATATATGTGTGTGTGTGTGTGTATGTATGTGTATATATATATATATATATATATATATATATATGCATTGCTTAACGACAGGGGTCCATTCTGAAAAATGTGTCATTAGGAAATTTCATCATAGGGTGAACATCATAGAGTGAGTGTACTTACACAAACCTAGATGGTGTAGCCTACTACACACCTGGGCTATATGGTATAACCTATTGCTCCTGGGCTACTAACTTGTACAGCATGCTACTGTACTCAATACTGTAGATAGTTGTAATATAATGGTGAGTATTTGTGTATCTAAACATAGAAAAGGTATGGTAAAAATATGATTTTATAATCTTATGGGACTACTATTTTATATGCAGTCAATTGTTGACCGAAACATCATTATGTGGTACATGACTGTATACCACGGTTTCTTTATCCATTCATCCATTGATGGACATCTAGGTTGTTTCCACATCTTGGCTATTGTGAGTAATGCTGCAATGAACATGAGAGTGCAGATACCTGATAATTAATGATGTTCAGCACCTTTTCATGTGCCTGTTGGCCATTTTTGTGTCATCTTTGGAAAAATGCTTATATAAGTCTTTTGCCTATTTTTAAATTGGGTAATACTTTTTTTTGCTATTGAGTTGTATATGTTCTTTATTAATCTTGGACATTAACCCCTTATCTGTATATGATTTGCAAATATTTTTTCCCAATCTGTAAGTTGCCTTTTCATTTTGTGGCTTTCATTGCTGTGCAAGAGCTTTTACTTTTGATGTACTCCTATTTATTTATTTTTGCTTTTGTAGCCTGAGCTTTTGGTGTGATATCCAAGAAATCATTGCCAAGGCCAGCGTCAAGGAGCTTTTCCCCTATGTTTTCTTCTAAGAGTTTTATGGTTTAAGGTCTTATATTTAGGTCTTTTTTCAATTTTGAGATGATTTTTGTGCATGGTGTAAGTTAAAGGTCCAATTTCATTCTTTTGCATGTGGAAATCCAGTTTTCACAGCACCATTTATTGAAGAGACTATCCTTTCCCTATTGTGTCTTTTTGATGCCCTTATTGAAACTTAGTTGACCATATATGTTTGGATTTATTTCTGGGACCTCTGTTCAGTTCCACTGGTCTATATGTCTGTTTTTATGCAAGTACCATACTGTTTTGATTACTATAGCTTTGTAATATAATTTTAAATCAGGAAGTTGATGCCTCTAACTTTGCTTTTTTCCTCAGAATTGCTTTGGCTATTTGAGGTCTTTTGTGGTTCCACATGAATTTTAGGATTGTTTTTTCCATTTCTGTGAAGAATACCATTGGGGTTTTGAGAGGGAATGTATTGAATCTATATATTACTTTGGGTAGTATGGACATTTTAACAATATTGATTCTTTCAATCCACGAGCAAGGAATAGCTTTCCATTTATTTGTGTCCTCTTCAATTTCTTTTATCAATGTTTTATAGTTTTCAGTATATAGGTATTTTACCTCCTTGGTTAAATTTATTCCTAAGTATTTTATTTTATTTTGTGCTATTGTAAATGGGATTGTTTTCTTGATTTCTTTTTCAGCTAGGTCATTATTTATGTATAGAAATGCCACAGATTTTTGTAAGTTGATTTTATATCCTGCAACTTCACTGAATTCATTTTTTAGATCTAACAGTTTTTTGGTAGAGTCTTTGGGGTTTTCTACATATAATATCATGTCATCTGCAAATAGAGATAATTTCACATCTTTCTTTCTGATTTAGATACCTTTTATTTCTTTTTCTTATCTAGTTGCTCTTGATAATACTTCCCATACTATGTTGAACAGAATTGGTGAGAGTGGGTATCCTTGTTTTGCACCAGATCTTAGAGGAAAAGCTTTCAGTTTCTCCCCATTGAGTATGATGTTAGCTGTGCGTTTTTCATAAATGGCCTTTATTATGTTGAGGAACTTTCTTTCTATACCTAAACTGTTAAGAGTTTTTATCAAGAAAGTATGTTGAACTTTGTTGAATACATTTTGTGTGTCAATTGATATGATCATGGAGTTTTTGTCTTTCAGTCTGTTAGTGTGATGTATCACATTCATTGATTTGCATATGTTAAACCAGCCTTACATGCCAGGGGTAAATCCATTGGTCATGATGTATAATCTTTTTGATGTGCTGTTGAATTTGATTTGCTATTATTTTATTAAGGACTTCTGCATCAGTGTTCATCAGAGATATTGGCCTGTAGTTTTCTTTACCGTGTTGTCTTTGGGCATAGGTTTCAAGGTAATTCTGACTTCATAGAATGTGTTAGGAAGTATTCCCTCCAGCTCTACGGTTTTCGAAGAGTTTAAGAAATATTGGTATTAATTCTTTGAAAGTTTGGGAGAATTAAGGTGTAAAGCCATCTGGTCCTGGGCTTTTCTTTGTTGGAAGTTTAAAAAAATATTTTTTAAATTTCAAAATACTATGGGGATACAAATGTTTCTGGTTACATGGATTGCTTTTGTGATGCTTGAGTCAGAGCTATAAGTGGGCCTATCACCCAGTTAGTGCTCATTGTACCTGTTAGGGAGGTTCTTGCACATCCCCTCCTCCCCTATCCCCCTGGTTGATTTCGACTGAGTTTTACTTCCCTCTGTGTACATGTGCTCATCAGTTAGTTCCAATTTAATAGTGAGTACATGTGGTGTTTGTTTTTCCATGCTTGAGATACTTCACATGGGATAATAGTCTCCAGTTCCATCCAAATTGTTGAAAAAGGCATTAATTCATCCATTTTTATGGCTGAGTAGTATTCCATGGTGTACATATATCACACTTTGTTAATCTACTCATGAATTGATGGGCACTTGGGTTTGCATTTGTGAATTGTGCTGCAATAAACATTCATGTGCAGGTATCTTTGATAAAATGACTTCTTTTCCTTTGGGTAAATACCTGGTAGTGGGATTGCTGGATCAAATGGTATGTCTACTTTTAGTTTTTTGAGGAATCTACATACTTTTTTCCATAGGGGTTGTACTAATTTTCAGTCTCACCAACACTGTATAAACATTCCTTTCTCTCTGTATCTATGTCAGCATCTACTGTTTTGGACTTTTTAATAAAAGCCATTCTAACAGCAGTAAGGTGATATCTCATTGTAGTTTTAATTTGCATTTCCCTGATGATTAGTGATGTTGAGCATGTTTTCTTATGTTTGTTGACTATTTGTCTATCTTCTTTTGAGAAGCTTCTGTTCATGTCTTTTGCTCAATTTTTAATGGGGTTATTTGAGTTTTTCTTGCTGACTTGCTTGAGTTCTTTGTAGATTCTGGTTATTAGTTTTTTATCGTATGTATAGCTTGTGAATATTTTCTCCCATTCTGTAGTTTGTCTATTTGCTCTGTTGATTATTTCCTTGGCTGTGAAGAAGCTTTTAAATTTAATCAAGTTCCATTTATTTATTTTTGTTGTTGCTGTAATTGCCATTGGGGTCTTAGTCATAAATGTTTTGCCTAGGCCAATATCTAGAAGAGTTTTTCCTACATTGTCTTCTAGGATTCTTATGGTTCAATGCCTTACATTTAAGTCTTTATCCATCTTGAATTAATTTTTGTGAGTGGTGAGAGATATGGATCCTGTTTAATTCTTCTGCATGTGGCTATCCAATTTTCCTAGTACCATTTATTGAATAGGGATTCTTTTCCCCAGTGTGTATTTTTGTCAGTCTTGTCAAAGATCAGCTGGCTGCATGAGGATGGTTTTATATCTGGGTTCTCTGTTCTAATTCATAGGTCTATGTCTCTATTTTTGCACTAGTACCATGCTGTTTTGGTTACTATAGCCTTGTAGTATAGTTTGAAGTCAGGTAATGTGATGCCTTCAGATTTGTTCTTTTTGCTTAAGATTGCTTTGGCTATTCGGGCTCTTTTCTGGTTCCAAAAGAAGCATATAATTATTTTTTCTAGATCAGGGAAATACGACGTTAGTATTTTTATGGGGATTGCATTGAATCTGTAAATCACTTTGAGTAGTATAGACATTTTAACAATGTTGATTCTATGGATCCATGAACATTATATGTTTTTTCCTTTGTTTGTGTCACCTGCAATTTCTTTCCTCAGTGTTTCATAGTTCTCCTTGTAGAGATCTTTTACCTCCTTGGTTAAGTATATTCCTAGGTATTTTATTTTCTTTGTAGCTATTGTGAATAGTACTGAGATTTTGATTTGACTCTCAGCTTGACTCTTATTGGTGTAGAAATGCTACTAATTTGTGTACATTGATTTTGTAACCTGAGACTTTGCTGAATTTATTTATCAATTCCAGAAGCCTCTTGGTGGAATTTTTGTGGTTTCCTAGATATAAGATCCTATTGTCAGCAAATAGTGATAGTTTGACCTCATCTCTCCCCATTTGGATATCCTTGATTTCCTTCTCTTGTCTGATTGATCTGGCTAGGACTTCCAGAACTATGTTGAATAGAAGTGGCGATAGTGGGCAAACTTGTCTGGTTCCATTTCTAAGTGGGAATGCTTTCAATTTTTCCCCATCTTGTAGGGTGTTGGCTGTGTGTTTGTCATATATGGATTTTATAATTTTGAGGTAAGTCCCATCTATGCCTATTTTGCTAAGCATTCTTATCATAAAAGGGTGCTGAATTTTATCAAATGCTTTTTCTGCATGTATTGAGAGGATCGTATGGTGTTTGTTTTTGCTCTTGTTTATGTGGTGAATCACATTTATTGATTTACATATGTTGGACCATACTTGCATCACTGTGATGAAGCCCACTTGGTCCTGGTGGATTAGTTTTTTGATGTGCAGCTGAATTCAGTTTGATAGTATTTTATTGAGAATTTTTGCATCTATATTGACAAGGGATATTGGTCTGTAGTTTTCTTTTTTTTTGTTGTGTCCTTTCCTGGCTTTGGTATGAAGGTGATACTGGCTTCATAGAATGAGTTGGGGAGGATTCCCTCCTTCACAATATGATGGAATAATTTCTGCAGTATGGGTACCAGCTCTTCTTTGTAGGTCTGGTAAAATTTTGCTGTGAATTGATCTGGTCTGGTGCTTTTCCTTGTTGGAAGATATATTATTACTTCTTCAATCTCACTGCTCTTTATTGGTCTGTTCAGGAGTTCTATTTCTTCCTGATTGAGACTTGGGAGGTTGCATGTTTCCTAGAATTTGTACATGTTCTCTACATCTTCGAGTTTATGTGCATAGGGATTTTCATAGTATTTACAGATGATATTTTGTATTTCTGTGGTATCACTTGTAATATCTCCTATTTATTTCTGATTGAACTTATTAGGGTCCTTTCTATTCTATTCCTTGTTAATTAGTAAGTAGTCTATCAATTTTGTTTATTTTGTCAAAGAACCAGCTTTTTCTTTCATTGATACTTTGTATTTTATTTCCATTTCATTTAGTTCTGCTCTGACCTTCATTATTTCTTTTCTTCTGCTGGCTTTGGGTGTGGTTTGCTGTTCCTTTTCTAGTTCCTTATGAGGTGTTATTGGATTGTTAATTTGTAATCTTACTGTCTTTTTGATGTACGCATGTAAGGCTATGAATTTTCTCCTTAGGACTGCTTTTGCTGAATATCATAAATTTTGATAGCTTTTGTCCCCTTCGTCTTTCAGTTTGAGGAATATTTTGATTCCATCTTAATTTTATTATTAACCAATAATCATTCAGCAGAAGGTTGTTTAATTTCCATGACTGTGTAGAATCGACTGTTTCCCTTGGAGTTGATTTCTTGTGTTATTCCACTGTAGTCTGAGAAAATACATGGTATGATTTCTATTGTTTTTGAATTTGTTGAGACATGTTTTGTGGCCCATGATATGATCAATCTTGGAGAATGTTCTGAGTACTGATAAGAAGAATGTATTTTCATAGTTTTTGGATAAAATGTTCTGTATATGGCTGTTAGGCCAATATGCTCCAGAGTCCTGTTTAAGTCCAGTGTTTATTTATTTTCTGCCTGGATGATTTGTCCAGTTCTGTCAGTGGGCTGTTGAAGTTCTTGGCAATTATGATGCTGCTATTTATCTCTTAGCTTAGAGCTACTAGAATTTGCTTTATGAATCTAGGTGCTCCTGTGTTAGGTGCATAAATATTTGAGATTATTATGTCTTCTTGTTCAATTGCTCCCTTTACCATTATATAATGACCATCTTTGTCTTTCTTTACTATTGTTGACTTAAAGTCAATTTTATCTGATATGAGAATGGCTACATCAGCTTTCTTTTGCTCTCTGTTTGAATGGAATATTATTTTCCATCCCTTTACATTGAGTCTGTATGAGTCCTTCTGGGTTAGATGTGTGTCCTAGAGATAGCAGATACTCAGGTTGTATTTTTTCATCCATTCAGACAGACTATGTCTCTTGAGTGGGGCATTCAGACCATTCATGTTGATTGATAGAATTGATATGTGGGATGCTGTTTTGTTCATCCTGTTGGGTAGTACCTTATTGCTTTGTTTTACCTCTTGTGCTATTGTTTTATATGAACTCTGAGGTTTAGCTTTTGGGTGGTTTTACACTGGTGGATGTCTATTGTGCTGATCCATGTATAATGCAGTTCTGAGTATTTCCTGCAGGGCAGGTCTGTTCTTGACAAATTCCCTCAGTGTTTTCTTTTCTGGAAAAGTCTTTATTTCTCCTTCATATGTGAAATTTAGTTTTGCAGGATACAAAAGTCTAGGCTGGCAGTGTTCTGTTTAAGAAGACTGAAGATAGGGCGTCAATTCCTTCTGGCTTGTAATATCTTTGTTGAGAATTCTGCAGTTGGCCTGATGGGGTTTCCCTTGTAAGTTACTTAATGTTTTCACCTCATGGCTCTTAGGAGTTCCTCCTTCATGTTGACTTTGGCCAGTCTGATGACTATGAGTCTTGGTGATTGCCTCTTTGCAATGAATCTTTCAGGTGCTCATTGAGCTTTTTGTACCTGGATGTCTATATCTCTAGCAAGGCCAGGGAAGTTTTCCTCAATTATTCCCACAACTAGGTTTTCCAGCCCTTGTGAATTTTCTTCTGAACCTTCAGGGATGCCTATGATTCTTATATTTCATTGTTTCACATAATCCTATATTTCTTGTAGGCTTTGTTCATTCCTTGTAATTATTTCTTCTTCATTTTTGACTGACTGAATTAATTGAAAGAGTTGTTTTCAAGGTCTGAGATTCTTTCTTCTTACTGGTCTAGTTAATTCTTAAAACTTTCCACTGTGTTTTGTATTTCCTTAAATGAGTTTTTTGTTCCATAATTTCCATTTGTTTGTTGTTATTGTTTTTTTTAAAATATGTCAGTCTCTTTAATGAATTTTTCATTCACTTCCTGAGTTGTTTTTCTGGTTTCTTTGACTTTGTTTTCCATTTTCTCTTGGATTTCATTGAGCTTCCTTATAATCCATATTTGTAATTCTTTATCTGTCATTTCAATATTTTAAATTTGGCTGGTATCCATTGCTAGAAAGCAGGTGTTCTTTGGGGGTGTCCTTTCACTCTGATTTTTCATACTTCCAGAGTTCTTGCACTGATTATTTCTCATCGGGAGCAGCTGCCACTTCTTATATCTGGATTTTCTTTTGATTGGATAGGGCTTCCTCCCCCACTCAGAAGGGTTTGTCTGTAGCATATGTTGGGTAAGAACCTTTGGCTTTGCTTGTGGGTGCTTTGGTGGCAGTCTAAGTTCTGGATGAATGCCTTGGTTATAGATATCCTTAGTGTGATAGTTTTGTCAGTTGCTAGTTGTTTGTAGGCTGTAGCAGTGGTGAGCTATGTGTATGGGCAGATTCCCTGTCCCTTGTTGATGAGGGAGGATGGAGGTCTTTGGAATCCTTTCTCTTTTCCCAGTGCTGTGGTCTTCTTAACAGTGTGAATTACATTGGCACACCCAGTTTAATCTCTGAGACAGTAGGTGGTGCTTGTGCATAAGAAACAACCACACACCCTGTATGGTTGATTCAGTAAATGTTGTAAAGGGCTGTGCAAATTGACCTTCCTGTCAGTAGGTGGTGCTGGACAGAAGGAACCAGTTGCAATGTTGTTTTTTTGGAAACTGTGACCAGCTGTAACCCCTCAGGAGAAGCACTTGAATTCCCTGGTGGTTGGCAGGGCCCTGGAACTTCCAGGTGAGTCCTTATTCTCCACCACAGCAGAGGCAGGTGGAGGAGTGAGGCTGGGTGGGTCTGGGTCGGGTGAACCTTCCCTCAGGCTATACAAAAGTTGGTAAGGTAGCTGTCTCAATTAGGGTCAAAAGTCCACTCCTAGGCTTTGGGGAAAGCTTCCAGGGAGGGGCTGAGGTGGCCCCACCAAGCCAGAATGTTTGCTTGTGGGGAAGGGGTAGCCTGAGATTCACAATCTGGCTGTGAGGAGCAGATTTTGATCTTCTCCCCTCTCCCCTGCTCTGTGGTCTTCCTCTGGTGTCTACCAGCCAACAGGAGCTCAAACTAGGTGAGCTTCCCCATGATGGTGCTGTGGGCTGGGAGCTTCCCTGTCCAGGATCCTGACCTGGGATGAGATCGCAGCTTTCCTGTGGGGTGAAGTGTGCTCCATGAGAGTGCCATGGCTGGGACCCACACTACACTTTCTTTTCAGTTCAGCCCATGAGGACTCTCTTGTCTCCCAAGATTAGTTCACAAATCTCCCCTCCATGCCTCCAAGCAACATGATCAAGTCCTGGGGGTACAAGATCTGGCTTGCAGGCCTGTCCCCAGGTCCCTGAAGTTCAATCCCTGACTGTGCCAGGAAGAAGCGTGCTGAGTTTCCTATGCGGTGCTCAAGCAGGTTTGGTGTCCCTCTGCTTCGGGGTGTGCCCTGCTGTGATGAAGCAGCTGGGCAAGAAGCACCAGGGAGGGCTTTGGAGCAGGGAGCTCACAGTGTGAGCACCCCTTAGTCTGCTGCAGGTCTTTAAGAGGAAAGGTGTGAGCCCCACTCTGTGGAAGCCTTGGTGTGGTAGGTGCATCAAGAGAGGGGAAGCAGCCTCTCCTGAGAGCCCTGACTCAATCTTCTCTCTTAGCAGCCACAGGCAGGGAGGGAAAGGGAAGGAAAAGAGTCTGAATGGAGGAAAGCTAGCACTCTGGTTGTCTCTGTCCCTCTGTCTGGAAGGCAGCCTGCCCAGAATGTCCAGGCTCTGGGGTCACACAGATCCCCTGGGACCCACTGGCCCCTGTGGCTCCTGCAGCCTTGACCAGAATTGGGAAATGTTTGTGTGGGAATGATCGAGATGAAAATTGAGGAACTGAAACTCCCTAGGGAGGACAAAAGCACACAGTGGGTGAAGAAGCAATATGGTGCCTGCTGTCTCAGCTCAGGTCTGTGGTGACAGGAAGTGACCCCAAGGGGGCTGGCAGCCTGGTTCTTTGCCTTCAAGATGCTTCCAGTTCACTGGGGGCAGCATCTTTTGGGCTAGTGAGGGTAGAAAGGTTCTCCAGCAGCTCAGGAGCCTGCTGACTGCCAGAGATGTGAGCAAGGGAGAAATAAACATCCCCACCTTCCCTTTTTTCTGGACCCCAAGCCTCTTGGGGGTTGATCTCGGCAGATATTTTGCTCCTTCTTATTCTGTTCCTCAACTTCTTCCTGTGGAATCTCCGGTAGGTTCTGGAACTTTTCCCTCAGAATTACCCCTGATCTATGTTTGTTTGTTTGTTGTTTTTTCTTTTTCATCTAAAACTTTTCCTTCTTCCTGAGATGATCTGAAAGCCAATGTCTCTGGTCAGCCATCTTGTCTCTGCTCCCTGTTGGGAGGTTTTTAATTACTACCTCAATCTGTTTGGTAGTTATTGGTTTGTTAAGGCTTTCTGTTTCTTCTTGATTCAACCTTAGCAGGTTTTATTTTTCTAGAAATTCCTCCATTTTCTCTAACTTATCAGTTTTTTTTGGCATATAATTTTTCATCATGCTCCCTTATGATCTTTTTATTTCTGATGTGTCTGTTTTAATGTCTCCACTTTCATGTCTGATTTTATATATTTAAATTGTCTACCTTTTGTTCTCAGCCTAGCTAAGGGTTTGTGGATTTTATTTATTTATTTTTTCAAAAAGCCATCTCTTAGTTTCATTGATTTTGTTCTATGGTTTTGCTATTCTCTATTTTATTTATTCTCTGATCTTTATTATGTCCTTCACTCTATTAAGTTTGGGTTTAGTTTACTCTTGTTTTTATAATTCATTTAGGCATAATCTTAGGCTATTTATTTGGGATCTTTCTTCTTCTTCTTCTTCTTCTTCTTCTTTTTTTTCTGAGACAGAGTCTTGCTTTGTTGCCCAGGCTAGAGTGCCATGGCATCAACCTAGCTCACAACAACCTAGAAATCCTGGGCTCAAGCAATCCTCCTGCCTCAGCTTCTTGAGTAGCTGGAACTACAGGTGAGCACTACCAAGCCCAGCTAATTTTTTCTATTTTCAGTAGTGATGGAGTCTTGCTCTTGCTCAGGCTTGTCTCAAACTCCTGACTTCAAGTGATCTTCCTGCCTCAGTCTCCCAGAGTGCTAGGATTACAGGCACGACCCACTGCACCCCCCCTTTCTTCTTTTTTAATGAAGGCATTTAATGCTATAAATTTCCCTCTTAGAACTGCTTTTGTTGCATTTACAGATTTTGGTATGTTGTGTTTCCATAGTTTGTTGTAAGGTATTTTGAAATTTTGAAATTTTATTTTTGATTTCTTCTTTGACTCATGGTTGCTCAGGACCATGTTATTTATTTTCTACCTATTTATGAAATTTTCAGAATTCCTCCTGTTATTGATTTCTAGTTTCATACCATTGTGATTGGAAACAATATTTGATATGGTTTTGATCTCTTTAAATTTGTTAAGACTTTTTTTGTGGCCTACACATGGTCTATCATTAAAAATGTTGCATGTACACTAGAGAAGAATGTGTATTCTGGTGCTATTGGATCGAACGTTTTGTATATATCTGTTAGGTTCATTTTGTCTAAAGTGCAGTTCAATTTTATTCATTCCTTATTAATTTTCTCTCTGGTTGATCTGTTCATTGTTAAAAGTGGTGAGGTCCCATACTATTATATTGCTATCTATTTATCCCTTCATGTATGTTAATATTTGTTTTGTATATTTAGGTGCTCCAATATTGGGTGCATATATAATTACAATTCTTATGTTCTCTTGATGAATTGAGCCCTTTATTACTAAATAATGACCTTGTTTGTCTCTTGTGACAGTTTTTGACTCCATGTCTATTTTATCCAATACAAGTATAGCCACCCCTGCTGTCTTTTGGTTACCATTTGCATGAAATACCTTTGTCTATCCCTTCACTTTCACCTTATCTGTGTCCTTAAAGCTAAAGTATGTCTATTATAGGTAGTATATAACTGGATCTTGTTTTTTCATCCATTCAGCAACTCTATATCTTTTGATTGAAAAATTTAACCCATTTACATTCAAAGTAATTATTTGTAGGTAAGGATTTACTACTGTAATTTTGTTAATTCTTTTCTGTTTTTTTTTGTAGATACTTTGTTCCTTTCTTCATCTGTTGTTGCTTATCTTTATGATTTAGAGATTTTCTGTAGTGCTAAGGTTTGATTCCTCTATTTTTTTTGAGTATCTGCTATAGTTTTTTGCTTTGTGGTTACCATGAAGCTTAAATAAAATACCTTATAGTTATAATAGACTGTTTTACACTGATAACAACTTAACTTCAATCACACACAAAAACTCTAGATTTTTACTTTTCTGCAACAATTTATATTTTTGATGTCACAATTGACACCTTTTAATATTATTTATTTCTTAACAACTTATTGTAGCTATCATTTATGACTGTTTAAACTTTTAACCTTCATACTAGCAATATATATGATTTACAGAGTACCATAACAGTATTGGAATATTCTAGATTTGACTAACTATTTATCTTTACCAGTGAATTTTATACTTTCTCATGTGTTCATATTAGTAATTAGTATACTTTCATTTTCGCTTGAAGAACTCCCTTAAGCATTTCTTGTAAGGCAGGTCTAGTGGTGATAAATTCCCTCAACTTTTGCTTGTGTGGGAAAGACTTTATTTCTCCTTTATTTCTGAAGGACAGCATTGCTGGGTATAGCAGTTTTGACTGAAAGGGTTTTTTTCTTTCATCACTTTTTTATTTAAAATATTAAGGGGGTACAAATCTTTTAGGTTATGTGAATCTCTTTCTTGAGTCCTAGCTATAGGTGTGCCTATCCCCCAAATAGTGTTCATTGTACCCATTAGGTAGGTTTTTGGCCCTCCCCTCCTCCCACTCCTCCCTCGTTGATTTCCACTGACTTTTACTTCCCTCTGTATACATGTGTGCTCATCAGTTAGTTCCAATTTAATAGTGAGTACATGTGGTGTATGTTTTTCCATTCTTGAGATACTTTGCTTAGGAGAATGGTCTCTAGTTCCATCCAGATTGTTGCAACAGGTATTAATTCATATTTTTTTATGGCTGAGTAGTACTCCACACTATAAATATACCACATTTTATTAATCCACTTATGAATTGATGGGTTGATTACACATCTATGCAATTGTGAATTGTGCTGCAATAAACATTCAAGTGCAGGTGTCTTTTCAAGGAAAAGTCTTCTTTTCCATTGGGTAGAAACACAATAGTGGGATTACTGGATCGAATGGTAGGTTTATTTTTAGTTCTTTGAGGAATCTTCATACTGTTTTCCATAAAGGTTGTACAAATTTGCAGGAACTGTGCATACATGTCCCTTTCTCTCTGCACCACACTAGCATTTATTGTTTTTGGACTTTTTAAATAAAAGCCATTCTAACTGGGGGTAAGGTGATATCTCTTGGTCTTAATTTGCGTTTCCCTGATTATTAGTAACATTGAGCATTTTCATATGCTTATTGGCCATTTGTCTTTCCCTTGAGAAGCTTCTGTTCATGTCTTTTGCCTACTTTTAAATAGGGTTGTTTGGTTTTTTTCTTGCTGATTTGCTTGTGTTCTTTGTAAACTCTGGATATTATCCCTTTATTGGATGTGTAGCTTGAAAATATTTTCTCCTATTCTGTGGGTGGTCTATTTGTTCTGTTGATTGTTTCCTTAGCTGTGCAGAAGCTTTTTAGTTTAATCAAATCCCATTTATTAATTTTTGTTGTTGCCATGATTGCCATTGGGGTCTTGGTCATAAATTCTTTGCGTAGGCCAATATCTAGAAGAGTTTTTCCTACATTTTCTTCTAGAATTCTTATGGTTTCTTGCCTTAGATTTAAGTCTTTTATACACCTTGAATTGATTTTTGTGAGTGGTGAGAGGTAAGGGCCTTGCTTCATTTTTCTGCATGTGGCTATCCAATTTTCCCAGCACCATTTATTGAATAAGGATTGTTTTCCCCAGTGTATGTTGTTTTCTGCTTATCAAAGATCAGTTGGTTGAAGGTAGACAGTTTTTAATCTGGGTTCTCTGTTCTGTTCCATTGGTCTATGTCTCTATTTTTGTACCAATACCATGCTGTTTTGGTTACTATAGCCTTGTAGTACAGTTTGAAGTCTGGTAACATGATTCTTCCAGATTTGGTCTTTTTGCTTAAGATTGCTTTGGCTATTTGGGCTCTTTTCTGGTTCAAAACAAAACATAGAATTATTTTTCTAGATCTGCGACATATGGCATTGGTAATTTGATGGGGATTGCAATTTGTAAATCATTTTGGGTAGTATGGACATTTATATATCCATGAGCATGATATGTTTTCCCATTTGTTTGTATCCTCTGTGATTTCTTTCCTCAGTGTTTCACAGTTCTTGTTGTAGAGATCTTTCACCTCTTTGGTTAAGTGTATTCCTAGGTATTTCATGTACTTTGTAACAATTGTGAATGGTATTGAGTCTTTGATTTGACTCTCATCTTGACTGTTATTGGTATATAGAAATGCTACTGATTTATGTACATTGATTTTGTATTCTGAGACTTTGCTGAATTTATTCATCAATTCCAGGAGACTTTTGGTGGAATTTTTTTGGTTTCCTAGATACAAGATCATATCATCTGCAAAAAGTGATAGTTTGACTTCCTCTTTTCCAGTGTAGATACCTTTGTTTCTTTCTCTTGCCTGATTGCTCTGGCTAGGACTTCCAGCACTATGTTGAACAGAAGTGATGATGGTGGGCATCCTTGTCTTGTTCCAGTTCTTAGAGGGAATGCTTTCAACTTTTCCCCATTCAGTATGCTGTTGGCTGTTGGTTTGTCATATATGGCTTTTATAATTCTGATATACGTTCCTTCTATGCTTGGTTAGCTGAGGGTTTTTATCATGAAAGGGTGCTAGATTTTGTCAAATGCTTTTTCTGCATCTATTGAGATGATCATATGGTCTTTGTTTTTGCTTTTGTTTATGTGGTGAATCACATTTATTGATTTACGTATGTTGGACCACACATGCATCTCTAGCATTAAGCCCACTTGGTCATGGTGGATTATCTTTTTTTTTTTTTTTTTGTGGCTGTTGAGTTCAGATTGCTAGTATTTTATTGAGGATTTTGCATCTATATTGATAAAGGATATTGGT
>JAKFHU010001845.1:0-45278 GCA_023783475.1 Daubentonia madagascariensis
TTGTCAGCATCCTGTAGCACGCCGTACACATCCCCTTGGCACGAACCCCTACACACTGAGGGCTGCTTCCTGCAAACACCTCCAAATCCTCTGCCTGAAGGCAGGTGCACGCTCCCTCCCTCCCTCCCTCTCTCTCTCTCTCTCTTTTTTTCTTGCCATAAGATCAAGCTAGGCTGGCAAACAGGACTCGTTGAAAGTTCTGTATCAATGATAGACAAGGAGTTAGTGCATAAACACTGCAGCTTCCTCTCTCCCCTGGATAACTCTGAGGCATCCTCCGCAACCATAACAGGTTTGTTGCCGTGCGCTTGCGGCAAGTCAATAATCGAGAAAGTGGCTTAATCCTAAAGCCCTAGATGGAGGAGATGGGACGAAACCTCAAATCCGCCTCCCAGAGGAGGTGGGGCTGGGGATTTTAAAGGACGTGGGCAAGGAGTGGGCCAAGGTGGGGGGATCGTTGACTGGCTGAAGAGTGCAGGGTGGAGTCACGGGACAGGGAGGTGAGGAAACTACATTCTCATGCCGATTCTGTTCCTCTGTGGGGGTCTTCAAATTGGCTGGCACTGTTCTGCAGAATTCAGGAGCTGAAAAATATCTTAAGCAATTCTTTTCTTTTTTTCTCTCTCTCTTTTTTTTTTTTTTTTTGCTGGATAGACTTTGAGACAACATCTTAAGCAATTCTTAAACAAAAGCCTTATGGTTCTAAAGTCAGAAATCCTATCTTTAGGGATAACGGAGTGCACATGGTAAATACCTATTGGTATGTGACTTTCAGTTACAAAGAAGTAGGTCAAAGTGCAGCCCAATTAATGCTTAATTTAACTATATTTCTGTCCAGAACCCGGCATGTAATTCTCGTTAACCCTGAGGATGGTTCCGCCTCTACCCTGTCTCCCAGAGCTTCCTGCAGAGGAGACTTGCTTGATCACATGCCCTTTCCCTACCGGCTCTCTTACCTTTCTTACCTTGCTTCCCTGCTCCCTTGAGGTCATCTCTGAAATAAACTACTTGCGGTTGAATACTTGACTCAGGGTCAGATCCTGGGGGAACTTACATTAAGGTCCATCCAGTTCCACTCTGTAAGGACAGCAGGGTTTTGATTTCCTTGAAACATCCCCCCGACTCTTTCCCTCTACGTTCCCATAGTGGCTCCATCCCAGCCCCTGGGTAGAGCATGTGGATCAGACCCAGACAATCAACATCGACCTTTCCCAGTCAGGGGGATTGACTCAAGGGCAGCATGTGACCCGTTTGGAGACAATGAGATGCAAGGAGACTTTTGCTGGGAGAGAAGCGAGTGGCTCTTCTCACTGTGAGCCTGGGAGGATGGAGGCTGGATTTGCTATGCTGTTTTGCCAGCTTGTCTAAAAACGGAGCTGACAGAGAGGGCTGCTAGATGCTGAGTGAGAAACCAAGGCCCTGTGTTAGTGCTTCAATCCCTGAATCAAACTGTGCTTCAAGCCAGAATTATTCTTAGAGTTTTCAGTCAAATGAGCCAAGAAATTCCCTATTTAGTTTAAACCCAATTTGAGTTATTACTAAGATTCCTAATAGACCCAAGATGGGAGTGCGAACTGGTCCTTCCCCTGGGTCTCACTTATAAGAAAGAAAAATGGTTGCCTGCCTTGGCTCTGTGCCAAACCAGGTGCATTCACACAGACATGGTGGCTCCAAATGGGTCACATGCTGCCCTTGAGCCAATCCTCCTGACTGGGGAAAGATCTGTGCTGATTGGCTGGGTCTAATCCACACACTCTACCCTGGAGCTGGGATGGAGCCACTATGGGAACATAGAGGGAAAGAGAGGGAGGGATGTTTCAAGGAATTGATCTCTGCTTCCATAGGAGAAAAAACCCACATGGGCCTCTCTGGTCTCTGAGGGGCCAGGCACTCCCGGCCCAGGGGATCAGGCCTGGGGGAAGGGATGGCCAAGATGTTCAGCTGGGGCTTCCTATAGGAACTCAGAAGCAAGAACTGAACTGAAGCAAGAACTGAAAGCAAGTTCTTCCAAGAACTGGAAGCAAGAACTCAGAAGCAAGAACTGAACTGAACTGAAGCAAGAACTGAACAAGCTGCAAACAGTCCCAGATGGACACTTTGTAATATAAACCCAGATAGGATTAAAAGTCAGCAGATTCCTGCTTTTCTTCTGGGAAAATCTGAGCCCAAAACAGACAAATCAGGGTTTAATGAAAGCAGAGTCCGTCTCCTGAAGGTGACTTCAGGGAGACAGGAACCTTCCCCTACTTCACAAAGACCTATCCACCAATCGGCCCGTGCCAATATTGGGACAAAGTACTCCCCCTCCAACCAAGTGTTGCCCCAAGTTACAATGCCAGTGCCTCTGCATGAGGTGGCACTATTAGCTATTATCAGACTTTAACACCTAAGCGACATTTATTACAGAAGTGCACACAGCATGTAGGGGGCATGAGGTGAGGAACCCAGAGGGAGGCACTCAGCCACAGAGGATAAAGGACTGTGAGCTGGGAACCCCAGTGTGCCTAGAGTAGACTTTAAGACTGATGAGAGGGGAGAGGGAGATGCAGGGGACGTTCTCTTTCTCAAAAATAAGAAAATCGTTCTGCATGGCATTTACTTATACTCTAAGCATTTACCTGATTCTCTGAGTCCCACTTTAGGCCAAATCTGGCCATGCCTGTGCATTTACTTTTGCACTACAATGGCAGAAGTAGTTGCGAGGGAGACCACCACCTGCAAAGTCTAAAATATTCACTCTCTGCTTCTTTACCGAAAAAGTTTGCTGACTCCTTGAAGCCAGTGGTTCTCAAACTTGAGCGTGCACTGGCTTCCCTGGAGGGCTTGTTAACCCACAAATTGCTGAACCCTGTCCCCAGGGTCTCTGATTTATTTGGTCTGGGCTGGGACCCAAGAATAGTTGGCCCTTGAACAACATGGGTTGAACTGCATGGATCCACTTATAAGCAGATTTTCTTTAGCCTCTGCCACCCCTGAGACAGCAAGACAACCTCTCTTCTTCCTCTTCCTCCTCCTCAGCCTACTCAACATGAAGACGATGAGGATGAAGACCTTCTTGATGATCCTCTTCTGCTTAATGCATAGTAAATATATTTTCTCTTCCTTATGATTTTTCTAATAACATTTTCTTTTCTCTAGCTTACTTTATTGTAATACAGTGTATAATATATATAACATGTAAAGTATGTGTTTATAGACTGTTTAGGTTATTAGTAAGGCTTCTGGTGCGGTCAACAGCAGGCTATTAGTAGTTAAGTCTTGGGGGAGTCAAAAGTTATATGCAGATTTTCTATGCCAATATTAGAGGCTGGAAAATGTAGCTTCTGGTTTGGCAGCCATATATCCAGGAAGATGGAAAATAGATTTGAGAGGACAGCCAGTAGGCTCAGAGCACTGCATTATTTTCTAGTGACTTAAAAAAAAAAAGGCTTAGTTCTCACTCATACTACATATTCATGCCAAGCAAGCTAGAGGCTGGCTGCAGGTTGCTGTTGTCCCCACTTTGGGACCTGGGTTAAAAGAGGAAGTGCTACATTTTTCAAATTTTGCTTTTTAAAAATTTGCATTGGAATACAATGTGTACACAGAAGAGTGAGCAAATCAAATTATATAGCTCAGCGGCTTTTCACAAAGTGGGACACACCCATATAACCAATGCACACACAAGAAACAGAAGATGACCCTTGCACCAGAAGTTCCCTTATCCTCCATCTAGTAACCATACCCCATCAAGAGTAACCACCCTCATACCTAAACCCCAGATTAGTTTTGCCTAGTTTTGAACTTTATGTATCAAGTGTTGGTGGAGACATGGGGCAACCAGGACTCTCCTACACTGTATGTCACACTGTAGGGACTCTACAGTGTATCTGATTCTTTCACTCAATGTTTTGTTTGTGAGTTTTACCTGTGTTGTTTTTTTATTTTTCATTTTATTTTTATTAAGCACTATATAACCCACTGCATGCCACATAATACACTGTATAACCTTCTAGCAGGGATAGATGACCATTACTGAGTTATTTTTTCACCAAACAGGAAAATGCTTCTTTTGTCAATGTTTTCCAAACCCTTTGACACATACTAACAATTAATTCCAGAGATGTGCCTATCTCTTTCCATTAGATTCCAGTGATATAAATAATGGGCAACCCTTGTCTCTGTTAGTGAACTTGTAGATGTATGCAGTGGGCACTCCAGGGATGACCAAGCACGTGCCCATGATGACAAGTCCAGGGGGAATCTTGAACCACATCTTGGCATGGGTATCTAGGCCAAACTTCCACCTCTGTGTTGTTGCATGTAGCAAACATGCAACAAATTTCTATTGTGGCTTTTTTTGCATTGCTGTGTAGCATTCCATAAATGGATACTTTTTTATCCATTCCACCATTGATGGACAGCATTTGTTTCTAGTATTTGACTATTACTAATAGCGTTTCTACGAACATTCTATTAATAATACCTGTCTTTTGGTGAACATATATTTGCATTTCTCTTGCAGACATATGTTCACCAAATGTTGGAGTGGTATTGCTGGGTCATAGTGATCATAGTGATAGGGTAGGTGTATGTTCGGCCTTAGTAGTTATTGCCAAACAGTTCTTCAAAATGATTGTACCCATTTGCACACTCATTATCGGTGTGTGAGAGTCCCAGTTTCTCCACGTTCCCACCAACACTTAGAACTTCAAGCCCTGAGTCTGATTCAGCTGGACTTTGCTGGAAAGCACATAGACCAACTTTCATTTTCAAAAGCCACAGGATGCCTGGAGAGATGCACATGCTGTGCGTGATGAGTATGACATCTCATCCAGTGCTCTCCAGCCACTGGGCCAGGAAACTCAAATTGGCAACCCCACAGTCCAGATATAAAATTTGGACATTTCATAAAAATCTGGCTATTTTGCATCTGGAAAAAAAAAAAGGAATATAGAGCCCATATTCCCTCATGAATAAAAATGGCTGGAGTGTTGGTGGTTCCCAATCCATCCCTTATCAAGGTACCCAACATAACAAACCAAGCCATGCCTTACTCTTGGTGGGACATGATTGCAATCCAGGAACCTGAAAGTTCCCAGGGGGCGCTGTTTGGAAAGGACTGGAGTGAGCGTGCAGAGATCACTGAGTCCGGCGTGGTGGCGCTGGCCAGCAGTCCCAGCTACTTGGAAGGCGGAGGCAGGAGGATCTCTTGGAAAGAGATCACTGGGTCCACCTTGGGGGGATTAACTAGAAGGAGGGATCAACATGGGAGGCTGGGGCCCTAGGGGCAAGAGGATGGTCAAGGTGGTTTCATTTATCTCGTGGTTCTGCCTGGAAACCTGCACCTGAACTGGCGCTTGTCATGCTGAGCTAAAGTTGCTTAAGGAAAAAACAAATAGTGTTTGTTCAAGCTATTGCTTATGACGTTCTCTGTCAGCTGCAGTCAAATGTTTTTTAAATTAGACAGTCCGGAGGTGGAAAGCAGAGCCTTTGCAGAAGGAGGACGGAGAAGCAGATGCTGCGTAGGTGTCCTGGGTCAGGTTCCCTAGCGACAGAGCTGAAAACGGGGATGCCTGGGCAAGTGCTCTACTGGGGGAGTGCCCGCAGAGCAGCCTTGTGAGGGAGTGAGGGGAGAAGCTGGGCCAGCGGGGAAACCAGACATGGATGTGGTTTCAGATGAAGTCCAGTCTCAGTTTGCTCTCCCAGGGAGCTCTGAAGTACAAATTGCAACATTGTGAATCTGTCTGCCTTGAGGCAAGGGCGCTGGGCTTTTGTACCCCATAACAGTCAGCCTATGGCTGTGACCACCCCAGTTTGTGTGTGAGCATGTGTGTGTGTGTGTGTGTGTGTGTAAGGATGGGGGGTGGGGGGATGAAAACTGTGTGGCAGCACCAATCGCCCAAGGGCAAGCACTGAATAAAGGTGCTGGTGTGAGCCTTAGCAACAGCATCTGCAGCAGCTGGGGGTGTGGAAGGGATGCCAGGGGGTCGGGGCGGGGCACTAACAGCATCTGCTACAGAAGATGACTAATTCTTTTTATGATTTATGACAAGCCTCACAATTTAATTTCCATGCACACCTACAAGAAAGGCTAAAATGTTACATACACACTGACCAGAATGCTTCCTAAATGTTGGTGAAGACAGAGTGCAATTGGAACTCGCTTACATTGCTGGCTTGACCACTTTAGAAAACTATTTGTCTATACCTAGTAAGTAAAACACATAAAGACCCTATGATCAAGCAATTCCACTCCTGTGATTATACCCAATAGAAATGAGTGCTTATGTCAATCAAAAGACTTGTAATAATGTCAGCAATAAAAAGGAATGTACAGTTATGCATTGCTTCATGATGGGGGATGTTCTGAGAAATGTGTCATTAGGCAATTTTGTCTCATCATTGTGTGGATATCATAGAGTGTATTTACACAAATCTAGATGGTACAGCCTACTACACATCTAGGCTATATGGTATAGCCATTGCTCCTAGGCTACAAACCTGTGCAGCAGTTTACTCTACTGTATACTGTAGGCATTCAGTAACTCAGTGGTAAATATTTGTGTATCTAAACATAGCTAAACATGGAAAAGGTACAGCAAAAATACAGTATTATAATCTTATGGGAACACCATCATATATGCAGTCCATTGTTGAACTAAATCAGTTATGGTGGTGCATGACATACTAGGAAAGATCCTAAGGAATTATCTTAGCGAAAGAAGTTAGTCTCCAACGGTTACATACTATGATTCTGTCTATATGACATTCTCAAAAAGACAAAAACTATAGTAACGGAAGATAGATGAAGTCCTGTCCCAGTCTGTTCTCCCAGGGAGCTCTGAGGTATACACTGCAACACTGTGAATCTTTCTGCCTTGAGGCAAGGGGATTGGGCTTTTGTACCCGATAATATTGGTTGTCAGGCACTAAGGGTGAAGGGATAGTGTGACTCTAAAGGGGTAGCAAGAGGGAGTTGTTGGTGTGATGGAAGTGCATCTTTTTTTTTTTGAGACAGGGTCTTGCTCTGTCACCTGGGGCTAGAGTGCAGTGGCATCATCATAGCTCACTGCAACCTCAAACTCCTGGACTCAGGCGATCCTCCTGTCTCAGCCTCCCGAGTAGCTGGGACTACAGGTGTATGCCACCACGCCCACCTAATGGAACTGTATCTTGACCATTGTGGTGCTTATATAAATCTATATATGTGCTAAAATTCATAGAATTGCACACCAAAAAAGTCAATAAAATACATTAAAATAATTTTTAAAAAAGATACATATGACAATGTTTGTAGCAGCTGTATTTATGACAGACTAAATTGGGAGTCTCTCAAAAGTCCATTATCAGCAGATATAAATTTTGGTATGTTCATACTATGAAACACTATCCAGCCCTGAAAACTACCGGTACTTGCAATAGCATCGATGCATCTTACAGACATAATATTAAGTGAAAGAGAACAGACAGAAAAGAGAATACATTATGATTCCATTTATATAATGTTCAAAAACAGGCAAAATTAATCTAAGATGAAACAAGTCAGGATCGGGGTTGGAAGGGGACATAAAGGAGCCTTCTGGGGGTGCTAGAAATATGCCATATTGTGCTCTTGGTGGTGGCTTCATGAAGGTATTCATTTGTTAAAGTTCATTAAGCTGTACACTTAAGATTTGTACTGGTCCCTCTTGTTACGATGCGGGGGGGGTGTCTGTTCATTTTCTATAGCGAATGTATGTTGTCCTTGCTCTGTGAACCTATCTTGTCCTTCCTCAATAAATTTTGTTTCACACTTGTCTTGCAAAAAAAAAAAAAAAGATTTGCACTTTTACTCGTATAAATAATACCCCAGTGTTTTAAAATGCTTAAAAATGTAGATTATTTTAATCTGATTTCCACATCTAGGAGGTGTTGTACAAAGTGTTAAAACTCACTGTCCAATGTTAGTTCCTTGCCAGCAGATTCCTTATCTTTATTCAACAAACATAGACAGGGCCCTACGTTTGGGGACACAGAGAACAAAGACACAGTCCCTGCCCTCGATGAATATTTGCTGTTCATGATAAGGGGGATGATGATATTTGGAATCCACCAAATTCAGGATTACGTTCTGTCCTGCTGGGTGAAAATGCAGCTGCATGAGAACAAATGACCCTTTCCCTCAAGAGGAAAAAGGTTTTTTAAAGTATCTATAATACCACCATGGGACTGGGAGAGGATTAAACCTTACTTACTACAGACCACTTCTAAGGAAAAAACTTGTTTTTGAACCATAAAAAAGCATGGATCAGGATTCAAACCAGAATGATAGGAGGAGCCGGAACATTTTTTGTGTGCCATTTAACTTCTAACAGAGCCTATGGGAACAGTGCTCTATCGTCTTGTCCCTATATCAGTCTGATTTATGCTTTTTTTGTCTATTTTTTTGGTCTTTGTACAAGATTTTATTAGAGGTGTTTACAGAACAACATCCAGACTCCAAACACAGCTGCCAAGGAGACCGTGCTGTGCTGCGGGGACTGACTGGGGCATGGCAGGCGACTCTGGCTTCTGGTTTCTGAGATGGGGTGGCAGGCAGTCTGTCATCCTTGGGTTCCATGATGCTCATGTGGCCAGGCAGGGGCTTCCTAGGGCCAGTCTTACTAGTTGGGTCCCAGGGCAGCATGATCTTCACCTCGATGTCCAGCATACCCTGTCTAAGCAGCATATGGTGCACAGTGGTGACAATGTAGCAGTTCACAGGGTTCCACTGTGGATCATGCCACCCACAACTTCATGGACTTAGCCCTCTGTCCTCAGAGCTTCCCAGACACCACGACCTCCCAGCCCTTGGCCCTGCTCTCCGTGATGAACTGTAGCACACCTCAGCAGGGCCTCTGCACAACAGGCCCTCCTAGGAGTTTGTAACAGAGACTCTGCCTGGGCAATGGCACACAGACCTCTGCCACCTTTTCAGCATAAAGCTCTACACTGCCCCCTGAGAAGCCAAACCTCTCCTGAACTACAGTGGTCAATTCCCAAACCCTCCAGCCCTTCTCACCAAGAACATTCTGTGTTCCGTGGGCTTAGATTTCTTAATGATTTTTGTCCTGGTTGGTGTCACTCAGATCTCAACTCCAGAGTAGCTATCCTCAGCCAGTTCCTGAATTAGAAACTCATTCAGTTCAGCTTTGAAGACGCCATCAGCGACAAACTTCTCTTCTTTCCTCCTTTTGGTAATTTGCACTGCCTTCTTGCCACTGTGTACCACTGAAAGAAAGACTATGCTTGTTTTGTCCTATGTCTTCACGTCCCTCATAGAGTTTCCAAATTGAAAATGTAAGTCCATTCCTAGTAAGAAAATTAGTAAACCTTGACTCATTTATTTGAGGAGGTTATTTACATGTGTTAGGTTTGAATAAAGTTCTGATATGATTTTTATACTTATCTTTTTCTAAGCTCCCTAGATACTTTCAGCCTATACTTAAAAGGCAAAAAGCATTCCAAACAGAAATTGAGACAACTAAATCTTTTAAAAATATGATTTGAAAAGCACAATAGTTATGAAATAGGTTACTATTAGAAAGGTTCACATTTCCCCAATATGAACTCATTTATTCCACAAAGATCTGTTCATCATCTTTTTCCACTTAGCTCATTTTTACTGACCATGTGGGAAGCATGGTAAAAGATGAAGCAATGTAAAAGATAACTAAGACAGAGCTTTTGTCTAATAATAACACAAGAATTAATTAAACCACACAAGACCATATCAGAATTTTTAAAAATTCCTACAAGGACATAAAAAATAAGAGAAGTTGGCAGGGTGCAGTGGCTCATGCCTGTAATCCTAGCACACTGGGAGGCTGAAGCGGGAGGATCACTTGAGGTCCGGAGTTCAAGACCAGCCTGAGCAAGAGCGAGACCCTGTCTCCACAAAATATAGAAAAATTAGCTGGGCGTAGTGGCGCCTGCCTGTAGTCCCAGCTACTCGGGAGGCTGAGGCAGGAGGATCACTTAAGGCCAGGAGTTTGAGGTTGCAGTGAACTATGATGACGCCACTGCATTCTACCCAGGGTGAAAGAGTGAGACCCTGTCTTAAAAAAAATAAAAAAGAATAAGAGAAGACACAGTGGCCATGAGATGATTAAAAGCTACTGTAGTGGGTATATAATGTGGCCTTTTTGGTAAGAGGTGGGAAAATATTTGTGTTTGCTTAAATATACTTAAACTCTGGAAAGATCCATGAAAAACTAATACAGAGGTTACCCATGGGGCATGGGGGAAGAACTGAGCAACTGGAAAGGAGAGTTTTTCCTGAGTACCATCTTGTACTTGGAAACCTTGTGAAACATTGTGAAATGTATAATATCTGTTTTAAAGTGTACCCAGGATTTTTTTTAGTCAGGTATGGTCAGACTTGCAGATGTGGAAATGACCATCTGAAAGAAGAAGTTTATTACATCGCAGCTCCCCAGCTACTGGAAGCTCAGCACTCTACGCAGGGCCACACAGGGTGGCCTCGGGGTCAGTCAGGAGGCAGAGGGGGTGAGTGTGGGCAAGAGTATTGTGGCTTCTGTAGGATGGAAGGGGCGAGGCAGGGTGAGCAGGCTTAGGATTGCTAGTATGAGTCATTCCAGTGTGTTCTGAGTATAGGAGTTGTCCCTAGTTTGCTGGTACTTGGCCCTGGGGTGAGGACTAGTGGCCAGGTATTAGTCTGTTTTTTTGTTTTGTTTTATTTTGTTGAAGAGACAGGGTCTCACTCTGTTGCTCGAACTGTAGTGCAGTGGTGCAATCATAGCTCATTGTAACCTGGAACTCCTGGGCTAAGAGGAGCGTCTGATAAAGGAGGTAGTCGGGGTATGGGCTTCAGATTGGCTGGTTTGCATCTGAAAGTTATACTTACAGGCCTTAACTATCTTTAGGAAGGGGAGGGGCAGTCTCTCCAAGTCAGCAAGGCCCCCAAGATGTCAAATATCTGGAAATACAGAAAATAAAAAACATGATTAATACAATATTGCATGTGAAAACATTAAATATTAACATAAGAGTGTATGTACTCCCTCGTGGCATGGCTGCTTGACTTAGACCTCCACCTTCTCAGATACCCAAGATAGCCCCCAGTGGCCAGGTCTTCAGTACTGACGGCCTCTGGCCTTGGTCCCAAGTAGGCCCAAGATGGACCAATGAGATTCTCTCTCCTGAAAATCTGATACTTGGAATGGAAGAGACACAGGCAAAACATTTCTGGAGCTGAGTTCCTTCAAGGGCAATAACAAGTATTTTCTATATCTGGTTGTCCAACATGGTAGCCACTAACCACATGTGGCTACTGAGGACTTGAAGTGTGGCTAGTCTGAATTGAGACATGTGCTGTGCACGTAACCTACACACCAGATTTTGAAGACTTAGTACAAAAAACAGATGTAAAATACCTCATTAATAAATTTTTATATTGGTTCCATGTTGAAAGGGTGATATTTTGGACATTTTGGATCAAATAAAATATATGGAAATTAATTTCATCTGTTTGTTCTTTGTTTCTTAATGCGGCTTCTGGAAAACATAAAATGACATCTACGGTTCACTCTGTCTCTTGGACAGCACTGCTGTGGACAAAAGAGCTAGGAGCGCTTGGTGGAGGTTTTGTACCTCCTTCCCTCCCATGTCTTGGTCATTCAACTCTTCCTTCAATTATTTGAAAACCACAGAATGTTTCATGTATGTGTGCATATAAACTAGCTGGAGGGCATTTCTATTTCTCAGCACAAAACTGAATTATAGGATGTTGCAAGGATTCAGAAAAGGATTAAATCACCTTGGGTTCTAACTTCACTGGATAGAGAAGAGGATGGATTAAATATGTGGATCAAACACATTTATTCCCACTCATCCCTGAGTCCACAAAAGTGACCACATAGGATTAAAAAGACAAGCAAACACCATTAGGGCACAGATATTAGAAGAAGCGACAACATGCAGATGAGAGATGTCAGCATAGTTTTGGAGGAGGGAAAGTAGATGGACAAGTGGGAATGACTTAGTAGATCAGAGAAAGGTGAAACCAAATGCTGCCATGGAGGGCAGGGTTGGGTGGGGAGGCAGAGGGATAAAAAACAGGAAGCTGATTTTTGCATAAGAACACTGGAAAACTCACAAATTAGAGGTATAAGAGACTGCTGAAGACAGGGCTGTATTAATTATCTATTGCTGAGTAACAAAAGACCCCCCCCAACACTTAGTGGGTTAAGACAACTATAATCATTTATTATTTGTTGTGGTTCCTATGGGACAGGAATTCACACAGGGCACTGTGAGGATGGCTAGTCTCTGCTTCTAGTGTCTGGGGCTCACCCAAAAGACTCAAAGGTGGGGGCTGGAGTCATCCGAAGGTTCATTCACTCCTGTGTCATGTAATGCTGGCTGTTGGCTGGGACCTCAGCTGGGACTGTTGGCCAGAGCCCCCACATGTGGCTGATCCAAGTGACCTGGGCTTCCTCACAGCCAGAGTCCATGGGCAAGCATCCCAAGAGAGAAGAAAGGGTTAGAATGAAGTCATCTTGCCTTCTATGACCTAGCTTGGAAGTCACGGAGCATCATTTTGCTGTATTATGTTGGGCAAGGCAATTACACAGTTCCACCCAGGTTCAAGAGGAAGAAACACAGACTCCCACCTCAATGGAGATATGTCAACATCAGTTTGTAAGAAGTACTTGTGGGGTAGGATGTATGTACGTGTAGATATTTTGGAATGCACAATTTGCCCTGAGGGTAAGAGGTGGGGCATATTACATGCATATCCACATAAGGAAGGCATAGTTAGCACCTAGGGCCTCTCCCCTCTCCCATGCTATCCATCAACCCCTTCTGCCCAGCCCCGAGAATGGAAAATCTTTACCGGAGAATCTTTACCAGGGAATCTCTCCACTCAGGGACACCAGGAACATATGAGGCTTTATTGGAAATGGGGAAATCAAGCAAAAGTCAGCCTACTGAATGGGGAGATTCCCAGTGTCCTTTTCTCACAGGTCTCTAGGATGTTGACTGCCAGACCTATAACCCTGCAGGCAGGAAATTAGAGGATTCCTTTCTGGAGAAATTTCCAACATGAGAGACTTACAGATATAAACATTCTGCCAGTGAAACAAACAGTCCCTGCCCAATCCTACCAAAGGGAATCCCACCAGTCAGCCACCACCACACACACAATCGCATGCACAGATCTGGGTACGCACCATTTTTTTTTTGGGTGTTGTTTTTTACTTTTAAAAAAAGACTATCTTTAAAGAGCAATTTTAGGTTTACAACAAAAGAAGGTATAGAGATAGTCTATATACCTCCTGTCCACATACATGCACAGCCTCCCCCATAACCAACATCGCCCCTGGAGTGGTACATTTGCTGCAATTGATGAAGCTACATTGACAAATTATTACCACCCAAAGTCCACAGTTTACATTAGGATTTACTTTTTTTGAACATTCTATGGGTTTTGACAAATACATAATGACATGTATCCACCATTATAGAATCATACAGAGTATTTTCACTGCTCTAAAAATCCTCCCTTCTCTGCCTATACATACCTCCCTCCTCCTAACCCCAGGCAACCACTGATCTTCATACTGTCTCCAGTTTTGCCTTTTCCAGAATGTCATATAGTTGGAATCATACGGTAGGTAGCCTCTTCAGATTGGCTTATTTACTTAGTAATATGCATTTAAGTTTTCTGCATATCTTTTCATGGCTTAATAATTCATTATTTTAGCATGGAATAATATTCCATTGTCTGAATGTACCACAGTTGATTGATCCATTCACCTACTGAAGGACATCTTGGTTGCTTCTGAGTTTTGGCAATTATGAATAAAGCTGCTATAAGCATCCGTGTGCAGGTGGACATAAGTATTCAACTCCTTTGGGTAAATACCAAGGAGCATGATTCCCAGATTGAATGATAAGAGTATGTTTAGTTGTGTAAGAAACCACAAAACTGTCTTCCAAAGTGACTGTCCCATTTTGCATTCCCACTAGCAATGAGACATTGTTGTCAGCATTTGGTGTTGTCACGGTTCTGGATTTTGGCTATTCTAATATATGTGTAGTGGTAAACTGTTGTTTTAATTTGAATTTTTGTGTGTGTGTGTGACAGGGTCTTGCTCTGTCACCCAGGCTGGAGTGCAGTGGTGTCATCATAGCTCGCTGCAACCTCAAACTCTTGGGCTCCAGCAATCCTCCTGCCTCAGCCTTCCAAGTAGCTGGGACTACAGGTATGCGCCACGATGCCTGGCTAACTTCTCTATTTTTTGTAGAGATGGGGTCTCGCGCTTGCTCAGGCTGGTCTGGAACTCCTGGCCTCAAGTGCTTCACCTGCCTTGGCCTCCCAAAGTGTTAGGATTACTGGCATGAGCCACCACACCCAGCCTTAATTTGCATTTCTGTGATGACATATCATGTGGAGCATATTTTCATATCCTTATTTGCCATCTATATATCTTCTTTGGTGAGGTGTCCGTTAAGGTCTTTTGCCCATTTTTTAATCAGGTTATTTGTTTTCTTACTGTTGAGTTTTAAGAGTTCTTTGTATATTTTGAATACCAGTCCTTTACTAGACATGTCTTTTGCAAATATTTTCTTCTAGTCTGTGACTTGTCTTTTCATTCTCTTGACATTGTCTTTTGCAGAGCAGAAGTTTGTAATTTTAATGAAGTCTGCTTCATTAAATCAATTCTTTCTTTAATCGATTCTTTCTTTTATGGATTGTGCCTTTGGTGTTGTATCTAAAAAGTCATCATCAAATGCAACTTCATCTAAATATTCTCCTGTATTGTCTTCTAGGAATTTTATAGTTTTGCATTTTGCGTTTACATCTGTGACGCACTTTGGTTTAATTTTTGTGAAGACTGTGAGGTCTGGGTCTAGATTCTTCTTCTTTTTTTTCTGCATATGGATGTCCAGTTGTTCCAGCATCATTAGTTGCAAAGACACTCTTTGCTCCTTCGTCAAAAGTCAGTTGACTATGTTTAGGTGGGTCTATTTCTGGGCTTCCTTTTCTGTTCCATTGATCTATTTGTCTATTCTTTCGCCAATACTACACCGTCTTGGTTACCGCAGACTTATAGTAAGTCTTGAAGTCAGACGTGTCTGTCCTCCAACTTTGTTTTCTCCTTCAGTATTAAGCTGGCTATTCTGGGTCTTTTGCCTCTCCATATAAACTTTAGAATCAGTTTGTTGATACCTACGAAATAACTTGCTGGGATTTTGATTGGAACTGCACTGATTCTATAGGTCAAGTGGGGAAGAGCTGATATCCTGACAATATTAAGTCTTTTTAGCCACAAGCATGGAATTTCTCTCCATTTATTTACTTCTTTGATTTCTTTCATTACAGTTATGTAGTTTTCCCCATATGTATCTTACACATATTTTGTTAGATTTTTACCTATTTTATATTTTAGGGTGCTCATGTAAATAGTGTTGTATTTTTAATTTCAGATTCCACTTGTTCATTGTTGGTACATAGGAAAGGGATTGACTTTTGTATATAAACCTTGTATCCTGCAACCTGGTTATAAAAGCTTATTAGTTCCAGTAGTTTTTTGGGTTATTCTTTCAGATTTTCTATATAAACAGCCATATCATCTGCTAACAAAGACTTCATATGTCTTTCTTCACAATCTGTATATGATTTATTTTGTTTTCTTGCCTTGTTGCAATAGCTAGGACTTCCAGTGTGATGTGGAAGAAGAGTGCTGAGAGGGGACGCCTTTGCCTTGCTCCTGATCCTAGTGGGAAAGCTTCCAGTTTCTCACCATCACGTGTGATGTTAATGCAGGGCTTTGTGGATATTCTTCATCAAGTTGAGAAAGTTCCCTCTATCCCTAGTTCACTGAGAGTTTTTATCACAAATGGGTGTTGCATTTTGTCAAATGCTTTTTCTGCATCTACTAATCTGTGGTTTTTCTTTTCTAATCTGTTGATGAGATGGATTACATTAATTGGTTTTCAAATGTTAGACCAACTTTGAATACCTAAAATAAATCACACTTAGTTGTGATATATAATTCTTTTCATATATCGCTGGAGTTGATTAACTAGTATTTTGCTGGAAATTTTGTATCTATGATTATGAGAGATATTAGTCTGTAGTTTTCTTTTCTTATAATGTCTTTGTCTGGTTTGGGTATTAGGGTGATGTTGACCTCATAGAGTGAGTTAGGAAGTCATTAGCTTCTATCTTCTGAAAGAGATTGTAGAGGATTGTTAGAATTTCTTCCTTACATGTTCAGTAGAATTCACCAGTGAACCCATCTGGGCCTTGGGCTTTCTGTTTTGGATGGTTGTTATTACTGAGTCAATTTCTTTAAGATATATGTAGGCCTATTCAGATTGTCTATTTCTTTTGATGTGAGTTTTGACAGAGTGTGTCTTTTATTGAATTGGTCCATGTCATCTAGGTTATAAAATTTGTGGGCATAGAATTTTTCATAGTATTCTTTTATTATCTTTTTAGTGTCTGTGGGATCTGTAGTGATCTCCCCTTTTTCATTTCTGATATTAGTAATTTGTGTTCTCTTTTTTTTCTTCATAGTTAGCCCAGATAGAGTCTTATCAATTTTATTTATCTTTTGAAAAGCCAGTTTTTAGTTTTTTTGATATTTTCCATTGATTTCCTCTTTTCAATTTCTTTGATTTCTGCCCTATTTTTTATTATTTCTTTCTTTCTGCTTACTTTGGATTTAATTTACTCTTCTTTTTAAATTTCTTAAAGGGGAAACCTGGATGATCGATTTTTGATCTTCCTTCTTTTCTATTATATGCATTTAGCTATAAATTTCCCTCTAAGCACTGCTTTTGCCACATCCCATAAATATTGATAAGTGGTATTTTTATTTTTATTTAGTTCACAATATTTTAAAATTTCTCTTGCAATTTCTTCTTTGATCCATGTGTTATTTAGAAGTGGGTTATTTAACCTCCACGTATTTGGATATTTCCAGTTATCCTTTTTGTTTTTGATTTCTAGTTTAGTTCCATTGTGATCTGAGAATAGACATTGTATGATTTCTATTCTTTCAAAGTTGTTAAGGTGTGTTTTATGGTTCAGCATGTGGTCCCTATCTTGGTGAATATTCCATGTGAGCTTGAGAGAATGTGTACTCTGCTGTAGTTGGATGAAGTAGTCCCTAGTTAAGAATTATATCCAGTTGATTGATGGTGTTTTTGAGTTCACCTATGTCCTTACTGGTTTTCTGCCTGATGGATCTGTCCATTGCTGACAGAGGGATGTTGAAGTCTTCAACTATAACAGTGAATTCATTTACTTCTCTTTGCAGTTCTATCAGTTTTTGCCTCATGTAGTTTGATGCTCTATTGTTGGGTGCATACACATTCAGTATTATTATGTCTTCTTGGAGAACTGATCACTTCATCATTATTTAATGCCCTCTTTATCCTTGATAAATTTTCTTTCTTTGAAGTGTGCTCTGTCTGAAGTTAATATAGCTACTCCTGCTTTATTTATTTATTTATTTATTTATTTATTTATTTATTTATTTATTTTAGAGACAGGGTCTCACTATGCTGCCCAGGCTAGACTTGAACTCCTGGGCTCAAGCAATCCTCCCACTTCAGTCTCCCAAGTAGCTGGTACTATGGGTATGCACACAATATCTGGCTCCCTCCTTTATTTTGATAAGTTTTAGCATGGTATATCTGTCTCCATTAATTTACTTTTAATCTGTAAGTGTCTTTATATTTGAAGTAGGTTTCTTGTAGACAGCAAATAGTTAGGTCTTGTTTTTTGATACACTCTGATAATCTTTGCCTTTTATTTCATGCATTTAGACCATTGACATTCAAAGTGATTACTTACATAGTGGGGTTAATATCTACAATATTTGCTTTTGTTTTCTATATGTTACCATTGCTCTTTTTCCCTATATTTGTCTTCCACTCTTTTTATTTCCCTTCTGGTCTTATTCAGCATTTTATATGATTCCATTTTCTCTCCTTTCTTAGTATATCAGTTATACTTCTCTATTTTTTTTTTTTTACCTTTTTTAGTGATTACCCTAGAGTTTGAAATATATATAGACAACTAATTCAAGCCCAGTTTTAAATAACACTATACCACTTCACCAGTAATGTGAATACCGTGGAATAACAAAATAATCCTAATTCCTCCTTCCCATCATTTATCATTGTTGTCATGTATTTCATTTCTATATAAGCATACATAAGCATATATAAGCATAAACACAGACACACCCATAAGATACACACATAAAAATACATAATCAAATACACTGTTGCTATTATTATTTTGAACAAACTATCCGTTAGGTCAATCAAGAATAAGAAAAATAGAACTTTTCATTTTACTTTCATTTATTCCTTCTTCAATACACTTCCTTTCTTTATGTAGATCAGATTTCCTGACATATTTTATTTTCCTTGTCTCTAAAGATCTTTTTTAAACATTTCTTCCCAGGCAGGTCTACCGGCAACAAATTACCTCAATTTTTCTTCATCTGAGAAAGTATTTCTCCTTCACTTTTAAAGGATAATTTTTCAGGATATAGAATTCTAGGTGGTGTTGTTTCCTATCAGCACTTTAAATAATTCACTCTACTCTCTTCTTGCTTGCATGTTTTCTGAGGAGAAGTTGGATATAATTCTTATCTTTGCTCCTCCATAGATGGGTGTCATTTCCCTCTGGCTGCTTTTAGGATTTCTTATTTTCAATTTTCAGTAGTTTGAAAATGATATGCCTAGGTGTTATTTTTTGTTTTGTATTGTTTGTTTTCTTTTTGTTTTGGCATTTATCCTGCTTGGTGTTCTCTGAGTTTCCTGGATGTGTGCTTTGGTGTCTGACATTAATTTGGGTGAAATTCTCAGTTATTACTTTTTCAAATATTTCTTCCATTCCTTTTTCTTTTTCTTCTCCTTCTGGTATTTCCATTGCGCATATGTTATATCTTTTGTAATTGTCCCACAGTTCTTGGATATTCTGTTCAGTTTTTTTCAGGCTTTATTCTCTTTGCTTTTCACTTTTGGAGATTTCTATTGATGCACCCTCAATCTCAGAGATTCTTTCCCCAGTAATGTTCAGTCTACTAATAAGCCCATCAAAGGCATTCTTCATTTCATTTCTTTTTTTTTTTTTCGTGACAGAGTCTCACTTGGTTGCCCCAGCTACAATGCAGTGGCGTGATCATAGCTCACAGCAACCTCAAACTCCTGGGCTCAAATGATCCTCTTGCCTCAGCCTCATGAGTAGCTGTGACTACAGGTTCGTGTCATGATGTGTGGCTAATTTTTCTATTTTTAGCAGAGACAGGGTCTCACTCTTGGTCAGGCTGGTCTTGATCTCTTGAGCTCAAGCAATGTTCCTGCTTCAGCCTCCCAGAGGGCTGGGATTATAGGCATGAGCCACCATGCCCAGCCTCTTCATTTCTGTTGCAGTGTTTTGATTTTTAGCATTTCTTTTTGGTTCTTTCTTAGGATTTTCATCTTTTTACTTACATTGCCCATCTGTCTTTGCATGCTGTCTACTTTATCCATTAGAGCCTTTAGCATATTAATCATATTTGTTTTAAATGCCCTGTCTGATAATTACCACATGCCTCTCATGTCTGGTTCTGATGCTTGCTCTGTATTCAAACTGTGTTTTTTGCCTTTTAGTATGCATGATAATTATAATTTTAGTATGCATTTTAATTTTTTTCTTCATAGTTGGACATGATATACTGGGCAAAAGTAACTGCTCTAAATCAACCTTTAGTAATGTGGTGGTGCAGTGGGGGAGGGGAAGCATTCTATAGGCCTATGATTAGGTCTCAGTCTTTCAGTGAGCCTAGGCCACTGGACTGTGAATTTAACAAGTGTTTCTCATATTTTTTCTCCCCCCTTAGGTGAGACAGGATGGCTAGAGCTGGCTGGAAGTAGGTATTTTTCTTCCCCAGGTCAGTTAGGCTCTGATAACACCCCATCAGGCTACACTCTGGCTAACCAGCTTCTCCCAAGAACAAACCTTATTAAGAAGAACAGAGCAGTCTGATGACTTTCAAAATGGTTCTTTTCCCCCTCTCCCTGCTGGAAGCACGAGGGGATTTTTCTCTGATATTCTTTACTCATATTCTCTGATATATGTCTATTGTGAGAATCTGGTTGAGCTCGTAAAGGTAAAAACCCCTATGACCCTGGAGTTTTTAAACTCCCCGACATTTCCACACCCAGCCTCCCACAGTTCATCAATTACAGTTCATGTTTTCCTTCCCTGGCACTGGTTCCAGCAGAGGTTTCTGCTCTAGTATATTGTGATTCTGTCTATCCACCTGTCTGTCGCTCCAATTTGGGGGGGTAGCATTTTACCATATGACCTCACTTTTTTGTAGATTTAAGAAGAATTGTTGATTTTTCAGTTTGTTCAGATTATTAGTCGTTCTTAGGAAGGAGCAAGCTTTTTACATACAGAATTGAAAACCAGAAGTCCTCCAACAACATTTTAATAAACACACAGCCAAGTACTCTGGGACATTTAAAAGAATGTCCCTGATATGGTTTGAATGTTTGGTCCCTCCAAATCTCATATTGAAATTTGATCCCAAGTGTTGAATGTGGGGTGTGGTGGAAGGTGTCTGGATCATGAGGGCAGAGCCCTCATGATAGTCCTGGTGCCCTCCCCATGGTAATGAGTGGGTTCTCACTTTATTAGTTCACATGAGAGCTGGTCAGCTTTTTTTGTTTTGTTTTGTTTTGTTTTTGAGATAGAGTCTTGCTCTGTCACCCCAGGTAGAGTGCAGTGGCATCATTGTGGCTCACTGCAACCTCAAACATCTGGGCTCAAGTGACTCTCCTGCCTCAGCCTCCCAAGTAGCTGGGACTGTAGGTGCACTACATGATGCCTGACTAATTTTTCTATTTTTAGTAGATATGGGGTCTCACTCTTGCTCAGGCTGGTCTCGAACTCTTCAGCTAAAGAAATCCGCCCACCTTGGCCTCCCAGAGTGCTAGGATTACAGGTGTGAGCCACCATGCCCGGCCAAGAGCTGGTAGTTTAAAGGAGCCTGGCATCACCTCCTCTCTGTCTCGCTCCTTCTTTCGCCATGTGACACGCCTGCTACCCTTGCCTTGTGTCTTGATTGGAAGCTCCCTGAAGCCCTCACCAGAAGCAGATTCTGGCACCATGCTCCTTGTACAATCTGCAGACCTGTGAGCCAAATAAACCTCTTTTATTTCTAAATTACCAGCCCAGGTATTCTTTCAAAGCAGTGTAAAATGGACTAACACAATCCCAAACCCAAAAAACAGAGTAAATCCATCCAACAGATAAAGGAACTTATGAATAAAAGAATCAATATGATTAGGAGACGAGAACATCAAAACTTCCATTTCTAACCTCAGAGAGGTAAGGAAGATATTGCATCAGTGAAACAAGAATAAAGAACAATAAAAAAAGGAATCATTCATAGATGAAATGGGAACTTACAGTTTTAAAATGATGGAGTAGAGTCACCATTTCTTTTTTCTAGTCTGAAACATCCAAAATCAACAAGGAGACCAAGATACAGAAATACAAATTCATCTTTAAGAAAACTAAGACTATTCTGAAACCTTAAACCAAAATATGGGATTAGAACAGCCAGAGGTAAATCCCAGCCACAGAAAAAGTGCAGATAGAATACTTGCAACTGCAGAGGTTAGAAATAATCAGCATAACACACGTTCCCCACACAAATGTTGCATCGTGAGATACTAAAACCCACAGTCTCCTGTTTGCAGCAGTAAAAGGCTGTATAGGCTGTTGCTGGTGTCTTCCCTGGACCCTTTGACAGAAATCTTCAGAGACACTCCTCCCCAGGCCTTTTATTCACATCATTAAGGAGCAAGAGGGGACCTAGCTTCCTTAGACCTCCATGGTTAAGTATCTAGGAGATACCCCCAGACCCCACCCCTATCCACACCCAGCACTAGCCTTGCTTTCATTGGCCTCCTTTTCTATTTGCACTTATTTCATTGGTGACATCATCCAATCACATGACTTCAAATCCATGTAGATAACAACTCCCAAATTTATATATTGAAACAGACATGAATATTAAATTCCCTAGTTGTGTATCCAAATGCTTACTCAACCTCTCCACTTTGATATCTTGTACACACCTTACTTAACATGTACATACTGATCCATTGATCTTCGCCCCCAGGTCCCGTACCCACAGCCTTTCCTATCTCAGTAGATGCTGATCTCATCCTTACAGCTTCTCAAGCCAAAAGCCCTGGAGTCATCCCTGGAGGTCTCCTTATCCCATGCCCCACTGCCAACCCATCCGCAAATCTTTTTGATTTCATCTTCAAAATACCCAGAAAGCACTCACTTCTCATCTTCACTGCTGCCGCCTAGGAGCAAGCCACCACTGTCTCTTCTCTGAATTACTAAAATAGCCTCATAACTTGTGGATTTGCTTCTCCTGCTACCCACAATGGTCTATTCTCTACCCAGTTGCCAGAGTGATGATTTCAAGTGTGGGTGAGACAGTGCCAGGCCTCTCCTGCAGACACTGCAGTGGCCTATGCTTTCATTCAGAGTCAAAGTCAAAATCCTGCCCATGTTCTAAATGATTTGGCCCCTCCATTACTTCTCTGATCCCATAGCCTACCATCCTCTCTCCTGACCACTACACTGCAGCCATGCTGCCTTCCTTGTTATCCCCCAAACATATCAGGCTCGGCCCCGCTGTGGACCTCTGAGCTGGCTGTTCCCTCTGTCTGGAACACTATTCTCCCAGACATCCACATGGCTCCTTCCTCGGCTCCTTCCTGTCTTTGCTCAAACATCACGTTCTCAATGAGGCCGACCTTGATCACCATATAATTGAAATCTGACTTCTCTTTACCCCACCCCTGCCACTCCCTATCCTTCTACTCTCCTCTACTTTTCTTATCACTTTCGTTAAAACAAGGTCTCACTCAAGTACTGTAGCATCATCATAGCTCACTTCAGCCTTGAACTCCTGGGCTCATGGGATCCTTCTGCCTCAGCCTCCCGAGTAGTTCAGCCTACAGGCACATGCCACCACGCCCCACTAATTTTTTTTTTTTTAGAGATAGTGTCTCACTATGTTGCCCAGGCTGGTCTCAAAGTCCTGGCCTCAAGCAATACTCCTGCCTCAGCCTTCCTAAGTGCTGGGATGACAGGCATGAGCCACCAGTACCTGGCTCTTGTCACTTGCTAATACACAATGCAAGCTACGAATTTATTCTCTCTGTTTGTATTATCTATTTTCTCACACTAGAATTCTCAAAGGCAGGATATTTGTCTGTTTGGTTCAATTATATCTAAAGTACCTAAAACAGCACCTGGCATATGGTAGGCACCAAATACTTTTAGAATGAATGAATGAAGGTGGGCCTGAAGGAGAAATCACCAGAAGATCCTTACTGTACAACCAGACTATTAGTGAGGGCGGGGAGGATGAGGGCATGAGGAAAGACTCCCGAGTAAGAGCAGTGTCACTCTGGGTTGGCTGAGGAGAAGTAAAGGCTAAAATAATTCTCTAACCATGAACCTTATATCATGCGCAGAGTGAGATCCCACCTCAAAAAAAAATTTTTTTTTAAAGTCAATATAATTCATTCAATAGAACAAAATTATTTGAAAGTAATCATCCCTGGGGAAGCCCATACAGTGGACTTACTAGACAAAGAGCTTAAAACAACTGTCTTAAATATCCATAAAGAGCAAAGAGAAAACACAAAGTAAAAGAAATCAAGAGAATGATGTATGAACAAAATGAGAATATCAACAAAGATATAGAAATTATGAAAAGGAACTAAAGAGATATCAATAATTTGGAACTGGGAAGTACAATAACCCAAATGAAAAATAATTTTAGAGGGTTTCAACAACAGATTTGAGCAAGAAGAACAAAGAATCAGTGGACTTGAAGTTAGGACAATTTAAATTACCAAGTCCAAGGAACAAAAATAAAAATAATAAAGACACATAAACAGAGCCTAAAGGACTTCTGGGACACCATCAAGCAGACCAATATACACATTAGGAGAGTCCCAGAGGAGAAGGCAGAGGGAACGGTACGGGAAGATTATTTGAAGAGATAATGGCTGAAAACTCCCCAAACTTGACAAAATACAAGAACCTACAAATTCAAGAAGCTCAAACTCCAAATAGAATGAACCCAAAGAGACCCACATGAAGACTGTCATCAAATAGTTGAAAGCCAAACACAATGAGAGAAATCTTGAAAGAAGCCACAGAGAAGTGAATTGTCATGTACGAGGGATACTCAAAGTTTACTGGCTGATTTCTGACAGGAAACCTTGGAGGCCAGAAGGCAATGGGATGACACATTTAAAGTGTTGAAAGAATAAACAACTGTCAATGAGAGTTTTATATCCAGAAAAACTGTCCTCCAAAAATGAGGGAGAAATTAAGACATTCCCAAATAAAAAAGCTAAGGGGGTTGATTACCACTAGACCTGCCCTATAGAATGCTAAAGGGAGTCCTTCAGGTTGAAATGAAACAATGCTAGACAGTAACTTGAAGTCATACAGAGATATATGACAGTACTGGTAAATACTTGGAAAAATACAAGCCACTATTACTGTAATCTTGGTTTACAAGTCCTCTTTTTTTTTCTACAGGATTTAAAAGAAAAATGCATAAAAATAATTATATATCTATGTTAATGGGAACAAAATTTTATGAAGATATATACAAAAACGGAGGAGCTTCATAGGAGTAGAGTTTTTGTGTGTGATTGAAGATAAATTTTTATTGATTCAAATTACATAATTATAACTTTAGGGTGTTATATGTAATCCCACTCTAACTGTAAAGAAAACATCCATAGAATATACACTCAAGGAAATGTGAGGAGAATCAAAACATGTCACTACAAAAAAATCTACTAAACACAAAAGAAAGCAGTAATGGAAGAAATGAAGAAGAAAAAGCTGTAAGACCTACAGAAAACAGACAGCAAAGTGGCATAAGTAAGTCCTTCCTTATCAGTACTTACTGTAAGTGTAAATGGATTAACCTCTCTAATCAAAAGGCATGGATATGCAGAAAAGATAAAAAACATGATCCAGCCCCCTGCCTACAATCATGCCTGTGATCTCAGCTCTTTGGGAGGCCAAGGTGGGAGGATCTCTTGAGCCCAGCAGTTTGAGACCAGCCTGGGCAACACAGCCAGATCCTGTCTCTACAAAACATAAAAGATTTAGCCAGGCATAGTGGTGCACATCTATAGTCCCCCTTGGGAGGCTGAGGCAGGAGGATCACTTGAGCCCAGGAGTTGGAGGCTGCAATGAGCTATGATCGCACCACTGCACTCTAGCATGGATGATAGAGCAAGAGCTAAAGTCTAAAAAAAAAAAAAAAATCCAACTATGTACTACCTCTAAGAGATGCATTTTAGATCTAAAGACACAAATATGTAAGAGCAAAATACAGCAATACCTCATTATATTGCACTTTGCTTTATTGTGCTTCACAAATATTGCATTTTTTACAAATTGAAGGTTTGTGGCAATGCTGCATTGAGCACGTCTATTGGCACCACTTTCCCAACAGCATGTGCTCACTTTGTGTCTCTGTGTCATATTTTGGTAATTCTCACATATTTTAAATTTTTCTTTATTACTATATCTGTTATGATGATCTGTTATCAGTGACCTTTCATGTCACTATTGTAATTGTCTGGGGGCACCATGAACTGCACCTGTATAAGATGGTAAACTTAATCAATAAGTGTTGCATGTGTTCTGACTGCTCCAGCAACCAGCCATTCCCCCATCTCTTGCCCTCTCCTTGGGCTTCCCTAGTCCCTGAGACACAACTATATTGAAATTAGGCCAGTTAGTAGCCCTATAATATCCTCTAAGTGTTTAAGTGAAGAGAGAGTCACACAGCTCTCACTGTAAATTAAAAGCTAGTAATGATTAAACTTAGTGAAGAAGGCATGTCAAAAGCTGAGATAGGCCAAACACTAAGCCTCCTGTGCCAAACAAGTTGCCAAGCTGTGAATGCAAAGGAAAGGGTCTTGAAGGAAGTTAAACGTGCTACTCCACTGAACATACAAACGATAGGAAAGCAACAGCCTTATTGCTGATATGGAGAATGTTTGAGTGGTCCGGATAGAAGACCAAACCAGCCACAACATCCCATTAAGCCAAAGCCTAATCCAGAGCAAAGCCCTAAATCTCATCAATTCTAGGAAGGCTAACAGAGGGGAGGAAGCTACAGAAGAAAAGTTTGAAGCTAACAGAGCTTGGTTCATGGGGTTTAAGGAAAGACACTGTCTTCATAACATAAAAGTGCAAGTTGAAGCAGCAAGTGCTGATGTAGAAGCTGCAGCAAATTATCCAGAAGATCTAGCTAAGATCATCGATGAAGTTTGTTACACTACACAACAGATGTTTAATGTAGATGAAACAGCCTTCTACTGGGAGAAGATGCCATCTAAGACTTTCATAGCTAGAGAAGAGAAGTCAGTGCCTGGCTTCAAAGTTTCAAAGGACAGAGCTGATTTTCTTGTTTAGGGGCTAATGCAGCTGGTGACTTTTAGTTGAAGCCAATGCTCATGTACTATTTCTAAAATTCTGGGGCACTTAAAAATTATGCTAAATCTAGCCAGGTGTGATGGCTCATGCCTGTATTCCCAGCTACTCAGGAGGCTGAGGAGGCAGGATTGCTTGAGGTCAGGAGTTCGAGACCAACAAAAAAAAAAAAAAAAAATTCTACATCTGGTCTGCCCATGCTCTAGAAATGCAACAACGAAGCCTGGATGACAGCACATCTGTTTACAGCATGGTTTACTGAATATTGTAAACCCACTGTTGAGATTTACTGTTCAGAAAAAAAGATTCCTTTCAAAATATTGCTGCTCATTAAAAACATACCTAGTCACCCAAGAGCTGTGATGAAGATGTACAAGGACATTAATGTTGTTTTCCTGCCTGCTAACACAACATCAATTATTTAGCCTGTGGATCAAGTTAGGAATTTCTACTTTCAAGTCTTATTTAAGAAATGCTTTTTGTAAAGCTATAGGTGCCGTAGATAGTGATTCCTCTGATGGATCTGGGTAAAGTAAACTGAAAACCTTCTAGAAATGATTCACCATTCTAGATGCCATTGAGAACATTTGGGATTCATGGAGGAAGTCAAAATATCAACATTCATAGGAGTTTGAACGAAGTTGCTTCCAACCCTCATAGATGAATTTGAGGGATTCAAGACTTTAGTGGAAGAAGTCACTGCAGATGTGGTGGAAACAGCAAGAGAACTAGAGTTAGAAGTGGAGGCTGAAGTTGTGACCAAATTACTGCAATCTCATGACCATTGCTTCTTCTGAATGAGCAAAGAAAGTGGTTTCTTGACATGGAATCTACTTCTGGGGAAGATGCTGTGAACATTGTTGAAATGTTAACAAAGGATTTAGAATACTACATAAAATTAGTTGATAAAGTAGTGGTAAGGGTTTGAGAGGAGTGACTCCAATTTTGAAGGAAGTTTTATTGTGTGTACAATGCTATCAAACAGCACCGCAGGCTACAGAGAAATATTTTATGAAAAAAAGAGTCAATTGATGTGGCAAACTTCATTGTTGGCTTATTTTAAGAAATCGCCACAGCCACCTCAACCTTCAGCAACCACCACCCTGATCAATCAGCAGCCACCAACATCAAGGCAGGAGTCTCTACCAGGAAAAAGATTAAACTTGCTGAAGGCTCAGATGATCATTAGCATTTTTTAGCAATGAAGACTTTTTTAATTAAGGTATTTATATATTTTTAGACATAATGCTATTGTACACTCAATAGAATAAAATATAGTGTAATCACAGCTTTAATATGCACTGGGAAGCTAACAAATTTGCATGACTCACTTTATTATGATATGCACTTCATTGCGGTCATCTAGAACCATACCCACATTATCTCCAAGGTATGCCTGTAACAGAGAAATGTATTCCATGTGAATAGTAACCAAAGGAGAGATGAAGTAGCTATACCAATATGAGACCAAATATAATTTAACTTGAAAACTGCCAGAAGAGATGAAAAGGGACATTATATAATGATATAAGGGTCAATTCACCAAGAAATAAGAATCATAAAAAACTGTGCACCAGATATTAGACCTTCAAAGTACTTGAAGGAAACACTGATAGAACTGAAGGGAGAATTCATTCTAAAATAATAGTTGGAGGCTTCAACAGCATTTTCAACAATGGATAGAACAAGCAGACAGAATATCAATAAGAAAATAGAGGACTTGAACAACATTATAAAACAAGTAGACCCAACAGTCATATACAGAACACTTCACCCAGCAGAATACACATTTTTGTGAAGTGCACAAGGGACATTCTCCAGGATATACTATATTTAAACCGCAAAACAATTCTTAGTAAATTTAAAAAGACTGAAGTTGTACCAAATATCTTTTCAGGTCACACCAGAATGAAGCCTGAAATCAGCAACTGAAGGAAACATGGAAAATACACAAACATGAAAATTGAACAACACACTTATAAGCAACCAATAAGTCAAAGAAGAAATCACAAGGGAAATTAGAAAATACCCAGAAACAAATGAAAATAAAAGCACAATACACCAAAACTTATGGGATACAGGGAATGCAGTGCTCTGAGGGAAATTTATAGCTGTAACCTGTATACATTGAATAAAAGGAAAGATCTCAAATCAATAACTTAACTTTATACCTTAAGGAAAAGCAAACAAAATCCAAATCTAACAGAAGAAAGGAAATAATAAAGACCAGAGCAGAGATAAATAAAGTTGAGACTAGAAAAACAATAGAGAAAATCAGCAAAACCAAAAGTTGGTTCTTTGAAAAGATCAATAAAATTGACAAACAATTAGCTAAATTGATGAAAAAAGACAGAAGACTCAAATTATTAAAATCAGAAATGAAAGTAGAGATCTCACTAACAATTTTAAAGAAACAAAAGAATTATAAGAGAATACAATGAACATTTGTATGTCAAGAAATTGGACAACCTAGATGACATAGACAAACTTTTAGAAATACACTACATGCCAGAGTAAATCACAAAAAGACAGAAAATCCGAATATGCCCATAACTAATAAGGAAATTGAGTCAGTCATCAAAAATCTCCGAACAAAGAAAGGCCCTGGAACAGATTGCTTCACCAGTGAATTGTACCAAATGTTTAAAAGAGACTTTATACCAATTCTTTCTCAAACTTTTCCTAAAAATTGAAGAGGAGAGAATTCTTTCTAACTCATGCTATGAGCTCAGCATTTTCCCAAGATCAAAACCAGCAAAGACACTACAAGAAAAGAACAAACCAATATTCCTTATGAATATTGATGGCAAATCCTCCACAAAATAACAGGAAAACTGAAATCAGTGATATTTTTAAAAGGATTATATACCTTGACCATGTGAAATTTATTCCTGAAATACAAAGATGCTTCAATAAATGAAAACCAAACAATGTAATATACATCAATAGACAAAAACCACACGATTGTTTCAACGGATACAGAAAAAGCATTTGACAAAATCCAATACCTTTTCATGGTAAAAAAAAATTTTTAACAAAGTAGTAACAGAAAGAAACTACCTCAATATGATAAAGACCATTGTTGGGGTTTGAATGATGGTGTCCCCTCCAAAATTCATTTTGAAACTTAATCTTCTATGGAACAATATTAAGAAGTTTGGCTTTCCAGAGGTGGTTAAATCATTAGGGCTCTACCCTCCTGAACAGGATTAGCACCAAAAGGGCGCTAATCTCAAGGCAGAAAGGAGCACTGTCTTCTTTTTCCAGCTTCCACCATGTGAGGACACGGCATCAGGCTGCCATCTTGGAAGCAGAGAGCAGCCCTCACCAGACACCAATGCCAGTGTCTTCATGTTGACCTTTGCAGCTTCCAAATCTGCAAGAAATAAATTTCTTTTCTTTACAAATGACCCAGTCTAAGGTATTTTGTTATAGCAGCACTAAGGTACTAACATAGTTGTATATGAAAAACCCATAGCTAACATCATGCTCATTGGAGAATGTTCGAAAACTTTCTCCCTAAGATCAGGAACAAGGCAAGGATGCCCACTTTTGCCACTTGTATTCAACATAATATTGGAAGTTCTAGAGAAAGCAATGAGGCAAGAAAAGAAATAAAAGACATCCAACTGAGAGGAGGAAGTGGAATAATTTCTGTTTGCAGATTACATGATTTTATGTGTAGAAAACCCTAAAGATTGACTTCTCACACACACACACACAAACTTTTAGAGCTAAATAACTAATTCAGTAAAGATGCAGGATACAAAATCAACACACAAAAAATCAGTTACATTTATATACTAACGATGAACAATCCAGTAAGAAAATTAAAAGAACAATTCCATTTACAACAGCATCAAAAATAATAGAATATTTAAAAATTAACTTAACCAAGGAGCAAAAGACTTTTACATGGAAAACTACAAAACATTTTTGAAAGAAATTGAGAAGACATAATGAAATGGAAAGTCATCTCTTATTCATAGATTGGAAGACTTAATATTGATAAGATGACAGCATCATCCAAAGCAATCCACAGATTCCATGTATTCTCTATCAAAATCCAGCATGTTTTTTTTTTAATAAATAGAAAACCCATACTACATGCATGTGGAATATCAACACTGAATTACCAAAACAGTCTTGAAAAGAACAAAGTTGGAAGACTCAAACTGTTGGATTTCAAAACTTACTACAAAGCTACAGTAGTCAAAAGGCCGTGGTTCTGACCGGCATAAGGACAGACATACAGGCCAATGCAGTAGAATAGAGGCTCTAGAAATAAACCCATATATGATTTATTGATTTTCAACAAGGCTGCCAAGATTATCCAATGGGGAAAGGATAATCTTTTAAAAAATGTTTTTGGGAAAACTAGATACACACGTGCAAAACAATGAAGTTGGACCTTACCTTATGCACTATGCACAAATTAACTCAAAATGGATCAAAGACCTAAACACATGAGCTAAAGCTATGAAACTCTTAGAAGAAAACATAGGGAAAACTTCATGACATTTAATTTGGCAACGCTTTGTTGGACATGACACCAAAAGCACAGGCAACAAAAGAAAATGGATAAATTGGATTTCATCGAAATTAAAATCTTGAGTTCCCTCGGGCTCTCAGCAGCGCGGGCGGCAGCGCAGCTCGGCGAAGGCGCCGCCGCCACCAGGCGCGCGGCCAAGGGACCCGGGAGGAAGGTCAGCTCAGCGCCAGGCGCGGAGGAGGAAGAGCCCGAGAGCACTCGGCGCGGTCCTCGGTTAAACCTGCTCCTGCAAAAGTGGAAACGAAGCCAAAAAAGGCAGCGGGAAAGACAGATCTTCAGACAAAATAAGAGCAAACAAAAGGGTAAAAGGGAGCTAAGGGAAAACAGGCGGAAGTGGCTAACCCAGAGTGTAAAGATTCACCTGCAGGAAACGGAGAAACTGAAAGAAGGCGCATCCAGCCTCCGATGGAGCAGGGGAAGAAGCAGCCAAGTCTCATTAATGTCACATACTATCTCTTGTCAGTGGGCCTTGTCCCCTTTCCTATACAATCCAGAGGGATATATTTATCGAGAATTTTGTAAATGCAAGTTTTTTAGTAGCTCTAGAAACACTTTCAAGAAGGAGGGAATCCCACCTCATCTCATTTTTTTAAGTGTAGATGCTTTTTTTTTGAAGAGGTGAAATCACTTGCTGGTTCTTTACTTTTTTGGTACAAGCAGAAAATAGTGTGGGAGGTTTTGACTATCTTGGGTGTCAGGTTAACATTCCATAGATGGGGGTGGGGGGTATGAACAATGGAATAAGAACATGACACGAACATGACATGGAAAGTCATGTCTTGTTCATAGATTGGAAAACTTAATATTGCTAAGGTGACAGCATCATACAAAGCAATCCACAGATTCCATGCATTCGCTACCAAAATATAACATTTTTTTTTATAAATAGAAAACCCATTCTAAAATGCATATGGAATATCAACTCTGAATTGCCAAAATAATCTTGAAAAGAACAAAGTTGGAAGACTCAAACTATTGGATTCCAAAACTTACTACAAAGCTACAGTAGTCAAAACACCGTTTTTATACTCTATAATACAAAACATACTAAATGGCAGTATGGAGCTACAGTCTTGCATTTAATGCCTTGACTATTTTAAATTATTTCTATTCCCATGTTGTTTTTAGTAGAATTGCTTCCTAAAGGAAAACACTCCTTGACTGTGGCTCTCCTGTATAATTGTATGCACTCTGTAACATCTTTGGTTGTGGTAGTCCTATTTTCCTAATAACCTTTTCAATGTGCTGTGAAAGATTGAAAATTTGAGTATGTATTAATAGTATATATGATACTAAGTTGTGAAATGGTGGGACTTATGTAACAAGTTTATCAACATTTGAAGATACTGGGACTCGATATCCTCTTAAGGAAAATTTGCCTTCAAATGTTAAGCTGGAGAGTCACTGGAATAACTATTTAATGAAGAATTGCAATACAAGGCCTTTTAGATTTTTGGCATGTATGTTAAGAATTGTGTACAAACTGAAATGTCTGTGTATTGATCCTCAACACAACCGACAAAATCTTAATTACAAAAGAAAAAAATTAAAGTCTTTCGTGTACATAAGGGCCCCATCGAGAGAGCGAAAACACAACTCACAGAAAGGGAGAAAATATTTACAGATCATAGATCTGATAAGAGATTAATATCCAGAATATATAAAGAACACCTACAACTCAACAAGAACAAAAAATAATCCAATTAAAAAATGAGCAAAGGGCTCAAACTTTCTCCAAATCAGGTGTACGAATGGCCAATAAGCACGTGAGAAGATATTCAACATCACTAGTCATTAGGGAAAAGCAAATCAAAACCCCAATGAGATACCACTTCACACCCATTGGGAGGGATATTGAAAGAGAGAAAGAAAGAAAGGGAAAGAAAGTAACAAGTGTTGGCAAGGATGTGGTGAAACTGGAACGCTAGTGCACTGCCGGCGGGCATGTAAAATGGACAGTCTCTGTGAAAAACAGCATGGTAATTCCTCAAAAAGTTAAATACAGAGTTTCCATGGGATCTAGCCAGTCCACTCCTGGATTTACATCCCAATAAACCCATAGAAAGTTGAATATACCATAAGTTGAAGGTGCGTTTTTGACTGGCATTATTTTCAACTTACAATGGGTGTATCTGAACATAACCACATCATAAATTGAGGAGCATACTGAATGCCTATTGCTTTGTCACCATCGTAAAGTCGAAAAATCGTAAGTCGAATCGTCATAACTCAAGGGCTACCTGTACATCCAAAAGAATTGAAAAAAGGGACGCAAACAGAATGTCGCACACCAACATTCATAGCAGCATTACTCACAACAGCCGAAAGGTTTCAACCAGCGGTCGCCAAACTTTTTGGCACCAGGGACCAGTTTCATGGAAGACAATTTTTCCACAGACCAGTGGGGGGCCCGGATTGCACACCTCCTGCTGTGCAGCCCCTGGTTCCTAAGTTTCACGGAAGACAATATTTCCACGGAGGGGTGGGGTGGGCTGCGGAGCTCTGCGGCCCAGTCCCTAACAGGCCACCGCCCAGTACCGGTCTGTGGCCCAGGGATTGGGGAGTGCAGGTTTAAATAACCCAAATATTAATCAACAGATGACTGGATAAACAAAATGTATATACATACAGTGGAATAGTATCAAGCCTTAAAAAGGAAGGAAATATGCTACAACGCGGGTGAATCTTGAAGACATCGTGCTAAGTGAAATAAGTCAGACACAAAAGGACAAATATTGTACAATTCCACTTATATAAGGTGCCTAGAATAGGCAAATTCATAGAGACAGAAAGTAGAATAACACCAGGGGCTAGAGGCAGGGGGAATGGGGAATTATGTTTTAATGGACATAGTTTCTATTTGGGAAGATGAAAACATTTTGGAGATGGATAGTGGTAATGATTGCACAACAATGTGAATGTACTTAATGCTCCTGAATTATATACTTATACATGGTTAAAGTGTAAGTTGGATGCTATGTGTCTTTTACCACAACAAAAAAAGATGAAATATGAGCTATATGCATTGGAAAGGTAAGTGGAATTTCATAAAAGTATCCCCAAAATTATTGCCAAATGTCCTCTGCCAGACGAGAATAGACACTGCTGAAGGGAGAGGCCTATCGCGTAGGGGCGAAGACAGGAAGGCAGATGAAGTTGAAATGATCAGTTAAGAGGATCAGAGAGAAAATGACACGTGTGCAAGGCAGGCAGAGACCCAATACACACGTGATGCCTGTTCCTGAAGAACAAAACTGAAGTAAGAGAACAGAAAACATATTCACAGATGCAATTTGAAAGTTTTTCCAGAGAGATAAAAGTAGGAGTCTCAAAATTGAATGGGCATCTCATGTCCAGGGAAAATGGACCCCAAAACATATTCTAGTAAAGTTATCGGGCTTCAAAGATAAAGGATGCTTTAGGCAACCATGTGAAGTAACTAAAAGGAGAAAAATGACACTGGCCTCCAAGTCCCCACAGCTGTATTTGCTATTGGAAGGCAGATGAGTAAAGTCTATGCCATCCTCATGCAAAGAACCACAACCCAAAATTTTCACTCAGCCAAACTGTACTTCAGGCACAAAGGCAACACGAACACATTTTTGAATGTGCAAGAATTCAGGAAATACAGTTTCCAAAACCCTTTCTTAAAGATTTTAATAGAGGATAAATGGAGAAAAGACACTGAGGGGGCCGGTAATGAGCATCAAATCCATCTAAACATTTGACCAAGATTAAAACAAATGTGGGGCCCCTGAGGGAAAAAATGGCGGTTTGATAGAGTCCTCCCACCGCACCGCTCCCAGGGAAGGAGGTGAAAAACGCCAGCGGCTACCTGCGAGCCCGGACCGCTCACTCCGAAAACAGCATTGCGAATTACAGAGAAACAACACCGAACGCCCAGCCCAAGAAAACAGGTACAAAATTTTCACAAAGATCGGAGGGCGCACGGAGCACAATAGAGCCCAGAGCGCGGGAAGGACGCGCTCGCCAGGTCGGCGCAGCAAGACCAGCCCCCCAAGCGGTTACACGTCTCCCCATACACGCAGTCAGGGACATGCCCAGAGTTGGGGCAAAGCGGTGGCGCGAGACAGCATACCCTATGGAGAGGAGGCAATTGTGAGAGCCAAACATACTCGCAGCTGCAATATACAGAGACTGCTGAGGGCTGGGGAGGAACTGGGAACTGGGCAGGGACGGAGCGGAGATGCAGCTTCCCGGGACAGTGCGTGGGAACCCGCAGGCCAGCACTGTGCCACTAGAAGTCAGCGGGACTGAGCCCAGGAGTTTAACCGAGAGCGGGACACGCCCTTAGAGGTTGCTAACAACTGCCGGTGGAGAAAAGCTGGGCTCCGGGCATGATCAGAGCCCGGCTGTGCGCCAGGCTGGTGGCGGCAGCCGTCTTTAAAGTCTCCCCCCTAGAGCTGTGAGCCGCGTCTCTAGCTCCGCCCCGCCCTGGCCAGGGGCTCTTCCGCTGGGGCGAGACAGGCTTTGCCCTTGGTGGCAAGGGACAGCTGCATCCATGGGTTCCAAGTGGGACGAGATCCCGGAACTGTAGCAGCAGGACCTTTGTGTATTGGAAACAGTTTGCAGCTCGTCCATCTGGTCCTGCTACCTTGGCTCTGGCCTCTGACGAGTCCGCTACATGCTGGTCCTAGTGCCCGCCCGTTAGGTCCCAGCCCTTCTGTACCCCAGAGATTGGTCATTTTGAAGGTTGCTGGCTATAGTGACTCATTTGGTATAACTGCCGGTTCTCATGGCAACCAAATACTTCAAGAGCTACAGGATGAACCAGAGCAGTTCCCCATAACCCTACCCACTTCATTACGGAATTTCACGCCATCCAAGAGCGCTTCCAGTGGCCACTATTCCCCCCTCCCCATGGGAACATCCCCCCGGTGGAGACTACTGGGGATAGAGACGCCCACCTGCCTCGCCTTGGGGTCTAGTGGTGGAACAGGGGTGCACGATTGGAGATCCCCCTATCAGCCAGTATCACGCAGAGACGCACATCAGGAGGGTAGACACACATGGCTAGATAAGCAACCTCTGAGCTGTGTAGAATTTTCCCAATTCAGCTCTCACACTGTAGCCAAAAGAAATTGTGTTTCTACCTGCACCTCAAGAGGAGCAGGGTCAAAGTCACCCCTAGGAGCTACAAGGCCCCTCCCAAAGTACGGGGCTTTCGCATACCTCAACTGGGGGATCAGAGTCTGCCACGGACATAACTGAATACCTAGCTAATAGGGAGCTGTGGATTCATATCCTCAAGTACAATTCACCAGCTTAGAGCTCAAGCTGGGAGGTCATTCTCACCACACTCCACCGGGAAGAGAAGAAGACAACAGGCCAGAGATAACTCAAGATCCACCAAACTTGCTAAAATACACCTAAGGCAATATAGGCCACTACTTCTCTCCCTGGCTCTGCCAAGGAACGAAAATCGTGGGCTTGGAGACAGGGCCATAAACTAGCCCTAACACCCCCAGCTCTCGACCAAGAGGCCAGATGAGAAAAAACCAGTGAAAGAACTCAGGGAACGTGAAAAGTCACCCCCCAAAAAAACCATCAGTTCCTCAGCAATGGATACCAACTCAAATGAAATGGGTAGAATGACAGAAGAGGAATTTCGTTTATGGATTATAAGAAAGCTCAATGAAATTCAAGAGAAAGTTGAATCCCAGCACAAAGAAACCACAAGAAAAATTCAAGAAATGAATGAAAAATTCTCCAAAGAAATAGAAATATTACGGAAAAATCAAATAGAAATCCTAGAAATGAAAGAAGCATTCAAGGATCTACAAAACACAGTGGAAAGCCTTAAGAATAGGCTGGACCATGCAGAGGAAAGAATCTCAGAGCTAGAAGATAACTCCTATTTGCTAAATAAATCAGTGGAAGAGAAAGAACACAAAAACAAGAGGCATGAACAAAGCATACAAGAAATGTGGGATTATGTAAAGAGGCCAAACATAAGGATCATACGCATCCCTGAGGGAGAGGAAGAAAATTCGTGTGGGCTGGAAAATCTATTTGAAGGAATAATAGAGGAAAATTTCCATGGCATAGCCAGAAATCTCGATATCCAAGTACCAGAAGCACACAGCACTCCTGGGAGACTCAACATGAAAAGGCATTCACTACACCACATAATTATTAGACTGACCAAAGTAAACACAAAAGAGGCACTCCTCAGAGCCATGAGATGAAAAGAGCAGGTAACCTATAAAAGGAAACCGATCAGATTAACTGCAGATTTCTCGGCTGAAACCTTACAAGCCAGAAGGGAATGGGGAGCCATCATCAGTCTCCTAAAACAAAACAAAGGCCAACCAAGAATTCTGTATCCTGCCAAACTAAGCTTCTTATATGAGGGAGAAATAAAGACTTTTCCAGACAAGCAATCACTGATAGAATTTGCAAAGTCCAGACCGGCCTTGCAAGGAGTGCTTAGACCTGCATTGTACACTAATCAGCACAACAGACACCCACCAATGTAAAACTATGCAAAAGCTAAAACCCCAGAAACCAGATTCCACAATGATGCAAGAGGTAAAACAAAAGACACCACCCAATAGAATAATCAGAAATTTACCCCAAATATCAATTCTCTCAATAAATGTAAATGGCTTGAATTGCCCATTGAAGAGACATAGGCTGGCTGAATGGATTAAAAAATACAAGCCAAGTATCTGTTGTCTTCAGGAAACACACCTCACACACAAAGATGTGTTCAGACTCAAGGTGAAAGGATGGAATACAATTTTCCAGGCTAATGGAAACCAAAAGAAATCTGGAGTAGCCACCCTTATTTCAGATGATATAAACTTTAAAGCAACAAAAGTAAAGAAGGACAAAAATGGACACTATATAGTGGTGAAGGGAAAAAACTTACAAGAGGATTTAACAATCCTAAACATTTACGCACCCAACACAGGAGCACCCAGGTACATAAAGCAAATACTGCTTGATCTAGACAACATAATAAATAGCAATGCCATAATAGCAGGGGACTTCAACACCCCACTGACGGAACTGGACTGATCTTCCAAACAGAAAATAAACAAAGAAACAAAGGACCTAAACAGGACTCTAGAACATTTGGGCCTAACAGATATTTACAGAACACTCCACCCAAATAACACTGAATATACATTCTTCTCATCAGCTCATGGAACTTTCTCTAAAATTGACCACATCCTAGGCCACAAAACAGATCTAAACAAATTCAAAAAGATAGAAATCATACCATGTATCTTTTCAGACCACAGCGGAATAAAATTAGATATCAATTGCAACAGAAACTCACATCTTCATCCAAAAACATGGAAACTAAACAATCTGTTGCTGAATGACTATTGGGTAAAGGAGGAAATGGAAATCAAAAGATTCTTCGAACTAAACGATAATGGGGACACAAGTTATCAAAATCTGTGGGATATAGCAAAAGCAGTCCTGAGAGGAAAACTTATCACCTTAAATGCCCACATACAAAAGACAGAAAGGTCACAAATCAGTAAACTAATGAATCATCTTAAGGAAATGGAAAAGAAAGAGCAAAGCAATCCTAAAGCCAGCAGAAGAAAAGAAATAACCAAGATCAGAGCAGAATTAAATGAAATTGAGAATAAAAGAACAATACAGAAGATTAATAAAACGAAAAGTTGGTTCTTTGAAAAGGTAAACAAAATAGACAGGCCACTTGCCAGGTTGACTAGAAGCAGAAAGGAAAGGACTCTAATAAGCTCAGTTAGAAATGAAAAAGGAGAGGTCACAACTGATACCAGGGAAATACAAAACATCATCTTCGAATACTACAAAAATCTCTATGCCCACAAACAGGAAAATGTGGAGGAAATGGACAAATTCTTAGAAACACACTACCTCCCTAGGCTCAACCAGGAAGAAACAGAATTTCTAAACAGACCAATATCAAGCACGGAAATTGAAGCAGTAATAAAAAATCTCCCAACAAAAAAAAGTCCTAGACCAGATGGGTTCACACCTGAATTCTACCAAACCTACAAAGATGAACTGGTGCCTATACTGCAGAAATTATTTGAAAACATCCAAAAGGATGGAATCCTCCCAAACTCATTCTACGAAGCCAATATAACCTTGATACCAAAGGCAGGAAAGGACACAACAAGAAAAGAAAACTACAGACCAATATCCCTTATAAATATAGATGCAAAAATTCTCAATAAAATCCTTGCAAACCAAATTCAAATGTACATCAAAAAAATAATTCATCACGATCAGGTGGGCTTCATTCCCGAGATGCAGGGATGGGTCAACATACCCAAATCTATAAATGTAATTCACCATATAAATAAAAGCAAGAACAAAGGTTATACGATCATTTCAATAGATGCAGAAAAGGCTTTTGACAAAATCCAGCATCCTTTTATGATAAGAACTCTTAACAATATAGGCATAGATGGCTCATACCTCGTAACTATTAAAGGCATATATGATAAACTCACAGCCAATATCATACTGAATAGGGAAAAATTGAAAGCATTCCCACTTAAAACAGGAACTAGACAAGGGTGCCCACTATCTCCACTTCTATTCAACATCATTTTGGAAGTCCTGGCCAGAGCAATCAGATAAGACAGAGGAATCAAGGGCGTCCAAATGGGGGCAGAAGAGGTCAAACTTTCACTATTCACAGACGATATGATATTATACATAGAAAACCCCAAAGATTCAACCAAGAGATTACTGGAATTGATAAATGAATTCAGCAAAGTCTCAGGATACAAAATTAATACACACAAATCCATAGCCCTCTTATATGCTAATAACAATCAAGCTGAGAAACAAATTAAAGATGCAATACCTTTCACAATAGCAACAAAGAAAATTAAATATTTAGGAACATTTCTATCTAAGGAGGTCAAAGACCTATATAGAGAGAATTATGAAACACTGAGAAAAGAAATTGCAGAGGATGTGAACAGATGGAAAACCCTACCATGCTCTTGGATAGGCAGAATCAACACTGTAAAAATGGCTTTGCTACCTAAAGTGATTTACAGAATCAATGCAGTCCCTATCAAAATACCAACATCATTTTTTGCTGATCTAGAAAAAATAATTCTGTGCTTTGTATGGAACCAGAGAAGACCCTGTCTAGCCAAAGCAATCATAAACAAAAAGAACAAATTGGGAGGCATCTATCTACCAGACTTCAAACTATACTACAAGGCTATAGTAACCAAAACAGCATGGTATTGGCACAAGAACAGAGATGTAGACCAATGGAGAAGGACTGAGAACCAAAATATAAAACCAACCTCATACAGTCACCTGATCTTTGACAAATTCCAGAAAAACATACACTGGGGAAAAGATTCCCTATTCAGTAAATGGTGCTGGGAAAACTGGATGGCCATATGTAGAAGACTGAAAATGGACCCACACCTCTCACCTCTCACAAATATCAACTCACAATGGATAACAGATCTAAACCTAAGATGTGAAACCATAAGAATTCTCGAAGAAAACGTTGGAAAAACTCTTATGGACATTGGCCTATGCAAAGAATTTATGAAGAAGACCCCCAAAGCAATCACAGCAGCAACAAAAATAAATACATGGGACCTCATCAAATTAAAAAGCTTCTGCACAGCCAAGGAAACTATCACTAGAGTGAACAGACAACCTACAGAATGGGAGAAAATATTTGCATGCTACACCTCTGATAAAGGGCTGATAACCAGAATCTATATAGAACTTAGGAAAATCAACAAGAAAAAATCAAACAACCCTATTAAGAAATGGACAAAGGACATGAACAGAAACTTTTCCAAAGAAGACAGAATAATGGCCAGCATACATATAAAAAATTGCTCAACTTCTCTAATCATCAGGGAAATGCAAATCAAAACCACAATGAGATATCACTTAACTCCAGTAAGATTGGCTCATATCAAAAAATCCCCAAACAACAAATGTTGGCAGGGATGTGGACAGATAGGAACACTCATACACTGCTGGTGGGACTGCAAATTAGTACAACCTCTATGGAAAGTAATATGGAGATACCTCAAAGCATTAAAAGTAGAATTACCATTTGACCCAGCAATCCCACTACTGGGTATTTACCCAAAGGAAAAAAAGACATTCTATAATAAAGACATCTGCACACAATGTTTATAGCAGCACAATTCACAATTGCAAAGATGTGGAAACAACCCAGGTGCCCATCAATACACGAGTGGATTAATAAGATGCGGTATATGTATACCATGGAGTATTACTCAGCAATAAAAAACAATAGTGAATTAACACATCTGGTATTATCCTGGTTGGAGCTAGAACCCATTCTTCGAAGCGAAGCGTCACAAGAATGGAAAAACAAGCACCACTGGTACTCACCATCAAATTGGTACTAACTGATCAACACCTACATCACACAGGGCAATAATATACATCAGGGGGCGGGCAGGCGGGGGGGTGGAGGGGATGGGTAAAACTCTCACTGAATGGATGTGGTGAGCACAGTTTGGGGGATGACCACGATTGTAGCTCTGACACGGGCAGTGCATGGGCAATATATATAGCCAAAGTGTTGTACCCGCATAATATTCTGAAATAAAAAAAAAAACAAACAAATGTGGGAATTGTGGTTACAGAACAAAATGTAAATATTATAAACTCTGACAGTGAAGGAATGATGAAAACCAACAAAAGCTGACCGAGAAACAGACAGAAGTTGGGAAGTAGGTCAAGCATGCTGATTTCCTCAATGTTTAGAGCTAGTGATAAATCAAGCACAGGGGTCTAAATGTATTTAAAGGTATAAAGGTAAAAGTTAAAAACAATATAATCCCTGTAATTGGGTATTATGAAGAGGGGATACAGGCTGACTCCATCATGTTTATAGAAAAGAGCCAAAAAATACTCTCAGGAACATCCCAGGAAAAAGTGCAAGCTGTGACAAGAGCAGCTAACTGTATTGCAAATGTATGAAACAACCCATTGAAGGGTGGGGGCCAAAGGTACTGATCTAGTGACTTTGGAATGAATGAAGTCGATAACACTAAAAGCAATAGAAACTGCACAAAAGCGTGGTACTCTAGGACTGTGGACTCCAACCCCCAGGCCGCTGCCTGGTCCTGGTCCGTGGCCTGGTAGGAACCGGGCTGCGCATCACCGCCCGAGCCCCATTCCGCCTCCCCCACATCCCAACCTGTCCATGGAAAAACTGTCTTCCGTGAAACCGGTCCCTGGCGTCAAAAAGGTTGGGGAGCACTGCCTAGGAGATGTGGTTGTTTCCCGCAGGACTGTAGGTTAACAATCCTGAGTATACATGTATACGGGAATTGAACAATGATGTAAATGGACGGTAGGTACTAGAAGCCCAGTTTCTCACTGTTGGTGTAGGAATTTACCAATAAAAAAGTGGAGAAGGCTAGAATAACCCATGTGGTAACAGACTAGAGTTGGCGACATCAGTAATAACTTGTTTTACTTAATATAGATGATTGTAGATATGTGTATATAGGCCGGTTAGCATATGTACATATATTTCTGTGCTCTGTCAGCTGAGTGGGCCTAAAAAAACAACACCCCAGTAGCAACAAGCACACCAAGGGCCTAGATCTTGGTTTCTAACATCATTCTTCAATAAAAGGAACCACAGGTCCTTGGAGAAATGGCTGATTCCAGGACTGAAGGAGGAAATATACAAGATTAACCTGGTGCATCTTGTAATGCAAGAAAGTAAGGAAGTGGTAAAAAAGGAAAACTCATGTCAATGGGGGTGTGTCAAAAGGAACAGAAAAGCCAACCGAAAGTGCTCACAATGGCCAAAGGTGGAACCACCTGAGCAACAAAATAAAGCAATACTGTGTTATAACACAAAGTATAAAATGCATATCCACAAGTCCATACTAATATAAACAACTGATTAAATAAATTAATAAATGGGAAAGAAGAGACAAATCTCCAGTGCAGCATTTCCAATTAGTTGTGTGGATACCGCATTGAATTCACAATGATTAATTCCAGTGCTGCAGGAAAAACTGGGCCGTGGCCTGTTAGGGACTGGGCCACAGAGCTCCGCCGTCCACCCCACCCTCTGTGGAAATACTGTCTTCCGTGAAACTTAGGAACCAGGGGCTGCACAGCAGGAGGTGTGCAATCCGGGCCCCCCACTGGTCTGTGGAAAAATTGCCTTCCATGAGACTGGTCCCTGGTGCCAAAAAGTTTGGCGACCGCTGGTTGAAACCTTTCGGCTGTTGTGAGTAATGCTGCTATGAATGTTGGTGTGCGACATTCTGTTTGCGTCCCTTTTTTCAATTCTTTTGGATGTACAGGTAGCCCTTGAGTTATGACGGTTCGACTTACGATTTTTCAGCTTTACGATGGTGACAAAGCAATAGGCATTCAGTATGCTCCTCAATTTATGATGTGGTTATGTTCAGATACACCCATTGTAAGTTGAAAATAATGCCAGTCAAAAATGCACCTTCAACTTATGGTATATTCAACTTTCTATGGGTTTATTGGGATGTAAATCCAGGAGTGGACTGGCTAGATCCCATGGAAACTCTGTATTTAACTTTTTGAGGAATTACCATGCTGTTTTTCACAGAGACTGTCCATTTTACATGCCCGCCGGCAGTGCACTAGCGTTCCAGTTTCACCACATCCTTGCCAACACTTGTTACTTTCTTTCCCTTTCTTTCTTTCTCTCTTTCAATATCCCTCCCAATGGGTGTGAAGTGGTATCTCATTGCGGTTTTGATTTGCTTTTCCCTAATGACTAGTGATGTTGAATATCTTCTCACGTGCTTATTGGCCATTCGTACACCTGATTTGGAGAAAGTTTGAGCCCTTTGCTCATTTTTTAATTGGATTATTTTTTGTTCTTGTTGAGTTGTAGGTGTTCTTTATATATTCTGGATATTAATCTCTCATCAGATCTATGATCTGTAAATATTTTCTCCCTTTCTGTGAGTTGTGTTTTCACTCTCTCAATGGGGTCCTTATGTACATGAAAGACTTTAATTTTTTTCTTTTGTAATTAAGATTCCTTCAGTTGTGTTGAGGATCAATACACAGACATTTCAGTTTGTACACAATTCTTAACATACATGCCAAAAATCTAAAAGGCCTTGTATCGCAGTTCTTCATTAAATAGTTATTCCAGTGACTCTCCAGCTTAACATTTGAAGGCAAATTTTCCTTAAGAGGATATCGAGTCCCAGTATCTTCAAATGTTGATAAACTTGTTACATAAGTCCCACCAATTCACAACTTAGTATCATATATGCTATTAATACATACTCAAATTTTCAATTTTCACAGCACATTGAAAAAGTTATTAGGAAAATAGGATTACCACAACCAAAGATGTTACAGAGTGCATACAATTATACAGGAGAGCCACAGTCAAGGAGTGTTTTTCTTTAGGAAGCAATTCTACTAAAAACAACATGGGAATAGAAATAATTTAAAATAGTCAAGGCATTAAATGCAGGACTGTGGCTCCATACTGCCATTTAGTATGCTTTGTATTATAGAGTATAAAAACGGTGTTTTGACCACTGTAGCTTTGTAGTAAGTTTTGGAATCGAATAGTTTGTATCTTCCAACTTTGTTCTTTTCAAGACTGTTTTGGCAATTCAGTGTTGATATTCCACATGCATTTAGAATGGGTTTTCTATTTATTAAAAAAAACATGCTGGATTTTGATAGAGAATACATGGAATCTGTGGATTGCTTTGGATGATGCTATCATCTTAGCAATATTAATTCTTCCAATCTATAAACAAGAGATGACTTTCCATTTTATTATGTATTCTTAATTTCTTTCAAAAATGTTTTGTAGTTTTCCATGTAAAAGTCTTTTGTTCCTTGGTTAAGTTAATTTTTAAATATTCTATTATTTTTGATGCTGTTGTAAATGGAATTGTTCTTTTAATTTTCTTATTGGATTGTTCATCATTAGTATATAAATGCAACTGATTTTTTGTGTTGATTTTGTATCCTGCATCTTTACTGAATTGGTTATTTAGCTCTAAAAGTTTATGTGTGTGTGTGTGTGTGAGAAGTCAATCTTTAGGGTTTTCTACATATAAGATCATGTAATCTGCAAACAGAAATTATTCCACTTCCTCCTCTCAGTTGGATGTCTTTTATTTCTTTTCTTGCCTCATT